>OX438989.1:7833414-8071146 GCA_949316085.1 Hypercompe scribonia | reverse complement strand
ACTCAGAATCCAATCACTAAATGTAATCACTGTACCCTATTAAAATGTTGGCAGTCTATCCATCTCTCTATGAATATTGATACCAAATGATATAGTATAACTACACACATCTATACTGAACCGCAGATCGGGAACCAATTAGCGTAAGAGCTTTTAAAATGTATATCCATTAATATTGTTCTCATACAGATACGAGAGAGAGAGTGTAATTAAAGTACCGTTATGGTATATTATGTGTGGTGGCGGATTAAGAATACAGAGTGTAGCCATCTCATTTCATTCCACGGGTGTAGTAAAAACCGATTAAAGGAGCCGTCTACGCAGGACATTACTGCAAAGAGAAGGAAAATTTGAAACAAACTCTATAAAGTATAAGGGTTCTTACTACGGATATTTTTTTTTACATTATAAAAACACAAGAAAAATTGACATTTACAAGTGTTTTGAGGAGTAAACACAAGTTTTTCACACTTTCAATTTTATAATTGTACCAGGAATCATATTAATTTCTACGGGATTTATTATTTTAAATAAATACTCTAATAATTATGTCATTTTTCCTTTTTATGGAGGTAAGATTTATGTCAAAACCTATTATGGCGGTAGTCGGTTCCTAATGCTGGTGAGCAATATAAATTAATTGGGTTCTGTACAATAAATTCTATTCTTCTAAATAAATGTGATCATGAATATAACACTGTTATTTTGCTTTGATTTTATTGAAATTTTGTACAAAGACAAGTTTTTATGATCCTTGTAAAAATATCATTTTAATATTGTATTTTCACTGTATCTGAAATTAAGAGGGTAAAAGAATTAGACGGATAGTTTAAGAATAGTAAAAAATTATAGACATAAAGTTACTATGAATGTCGTTTAATATGGTTTTAAAAACAATGTGTTATCTTTTCAAAATCAAGAGTTAGTAGAGATTTATTAAAAACTACTGAATTAATAAAGAAAGCTCACTTAAGACCTGCTAAACATAAGCCACTTCTACGAAAGGAGGATTTGGCCTGCTATATCACGTTGGCCAGACGGGTTGGTCCTAATCCGTCACACTCGGGTAATAGTGTACTTTTTATAATTTCAAATTTTACTTAAGTTTGTACATTTCGATCGGGTTTTAGTCCGTCTAGAGCTTTTTTGAATGTTGTGCGTGAGAACAAACGTTTTACAATTTCTTGTTCCAACCTACCAGATGTAACAACATTGTAAGATTTTATAATTATGTGATTGTATTACTATTATATTCTACAGTTTGTAAATAACCTTATGAGAACGGAAAAAAATAATTCATTAGGCATACAAAATGGATAAGCTAAAATTCAATTTTGTATGAAGAGGTATTAAGTAATGACATTTTAAATTCTGACTACGTTGCCATAATGGACAACTAAATGGTCAATTACTAACTACCCTCTCACTCGCTCGGTAATGCTGTCAACGAATACTCTGTAAGTATCGATTTTTTTTAGTTTCTTGTTTATTGAAAATAAAGCAAACAAAAATTATGTACAGGAGAACAAAATAACCCCAATTAATTAATTGTAACAAGTCTTTAAAATTTTATACTCGAAACTACTGCATGATTACTATAGTTGATTCGTTTGGCTAAGAGAGAACCTTTTAAGAGTTGTACAATGTGCTTACGGAACCCTAAAATATTTCTAAATTTTAAAATTTTATGACTGCGTAATAGGCTCCTGGAGATTCCTTTAACAGAGGTAATTACACCGTAATAGTAGGTTCTAACGCCTATCACGGAGGCATCCAATATTGTTAGCTCCGTAATAGTAGAATTAATTAAAATTTAATAATTGTTTCAGAATACTGCAAATTGTCAGTGTTCCGAAATTGTTTCGTTAACTATAGGCTCGTGCGGGTGGTATTAAGCGGTAATTTACTTATTATTTTAGGTCGGTTACTAGAACTATTGAAGAATTTGAACTATTTGTCAGTATATTTTTGATGACCTGGCTTTCCATTTACGATTGCTATAGATATTTACGATAACTCAGAGCGATAGTGCAGCCTCGTCTTCGAGGCACGGACCACCATGAAACACCGCCAACTTTCATACTGCAAGTTAAAACTCGAACGCGAAAAACCCAAAAACAATTTTTGAACTAATCCGGTAATCGAACTCTATATTTCTTGAGCGATGAACCGCTAGACTAACAAGGCAGTTACTTTCTAGTTAACAATTGATAAAACAATCACCCATTATATTTAGTAACACATTTTCGGCGCAATTCTACTTAAAAAAGAAGTTTTTCAAAAAAGAAGAAGTTAAAATGGCTGACGCTTTACAGTGGCGCAATGGCGTCATATTCGCTGCTTAACTTTGAATATGGAACATTCTGACACTCGACGTAGATTCTGTACAACATGTACATACTTACTTACTTACTGTATGAAATTGGATTGCCTGAGTAGTGCACGGACACTGTCAAATACCATAATACCAACAGATGGCACACTAATCTGCTTCAAATCTAAGCATTTGAAAATAGAAAATAAAGTGACGTAATAAATGTACGTAACAAATGATATATTCACTATCAAAATTTATGATTCAATTCAATTTAAACATCGTGTTAATCACACAATATTTTCCTGCAGGGTGGTAGTCGAAACTGCACCACTATATTTTAAATGAAGTGGGATTTCTTCTAACGTTACATGATATAGAAACTAGGCTTATCGATGCAGAGGTCGTGGTAAGTGTATGCAATACAATACCACGATAACTGTTATGCCTTTTACGTCCCCAAACGAGGTGTGAAAAAGCATTTTACTAGGCTGCCATAGTATGGGTCACCATACTGTATTGTCTGTATTCGCAATGAGTATGGTGACCACAACTCTTGGATTCTATTCATGCTTTCCATCAGGCAGAGTAGTCACCTTGGCAGGTTGTTAAAATAAATAAAAAAAATGACAATTTACGCCGGACGTCTACCTACTCTGTTTCGTCAGATCAAATTTAGCAGATTTCCGTATGGTGATGAATTAAGAATACGGATTTTTATAACCCCTATTAATTCCATGGGTGTTGTAAGAGATCAAGGGAGCAAACTGCACAAGACGACATCACGACAAAGAGATGGCAGGCAAACTTGAAACAAAACCTATAACGTCTAGTATGCGTAGTAGGTTAAAACCTACTTTCTGAGGAGAGATCTATGCCAATAGTGGTTAGTCCACTGCTTATTAATAGATTTTATAAAGGTTAGATTTATGATGGTGATTTTATGTGCCAATTTATTGGAACGAAGTTCCTTATTTTTAATGTCTATTTATTTTGGCCAGCGTGGTATAATAGACCAAAATCTCCTTTTTAAGGAGGCGTCTATAACCAGCAGTGGGACTGCTAAAGGCTGTTGATGATAATGTGAACTTTGGCAGACCGGCCGGCATCATCATCAGGTCAGCTAAAAGGTGTCCACTGCTGGACATATACCTCCCCCAAGGCCTTACTAAGACCGGCCCATAGTGGCTTTTTAAGAAGAATACTTTGGAACAGTACTCACTATTATATTTTGATCATCATCATAATCATCTTAGCGTTATTCCCGGTCGTTTTCTAAATGTATACTTTGAAGCCTTCACTATTGTTTTATTTATTTATTTATTTATTTTATTTATTATACATCATGCACTTTATGTACATACGCGGACTTAATGCCTAAGGCATTCTCTACCAGTCGACCTTTGGGTGATGCAGAGAAAATAGGAAGTAGGTGCGTTTCAGGTGATGTTGAATAACAGAAGTAAACATATATGTACAAACTTATCATATACTAAAATTTATATAAATACATAAATACATACATATACATACTTAAGTTGATATAAATCTATATACATACATAAATACACAAATAAATATCATAACAAGTATAAGATGATAATCCTGTATTGGTGGATTCTGACAGTTGCTTCAGTAAACACTGCTTCACTTTTTTTTTGAAATAAAAAGCGTTGGTAGCCTTTCTGACCTCGAGGGGAAGCTCATTCCAGAGAAGAACAGACTGCGCAAAGAAAGATGAGCCAACAAACTCAGATGTATGGGATACTATTGTTTTGTATTTAATATAAATATTTACTTTACAAAAAAGTTCATATTAGAATTTAGGTGTATACATTCATATTCAAATTTCTTTAACTTTAAACTTATGTTGAGTAGTAATCAGTGTACTGTACAACTGTTGAATATTTAACATAAATTTCCATTCAAATTTCATTGTTACAATTTAATAAATAATAAACAATGGGAACGACTAACGATACACTTAGACTTGTTACAAGAAAAGGCCAACTCAAATTTCTGAGTAAATAAATCCACGGAGGAAAACACCAGCATCAATCTACTTCATTAATACATACTCATATTAATTCTGAGAGTTGAGCACAGGTATGGGGCTGTGATCTCATCAACAAATCCGTTAGAACCATTCACAATAAGTCTACGTACTAGACATATTCTGTTAACCACAATTCCAAAAGCAAAACCTGAACCGTGTTGGATACTTAAATTTATTTTTAATTCAGGTCACCTTCTAATTTAAGTGACCCAGACTGCCAACCTGATTTCCATTTACATCAACTAATTCCAAACTGCATTAGCAAATTATTTCCGGTTTCAAATTTGTTGAAACTGATACCGGAGAGGCCTTTTGGAACAGGCGACAAATTATGAATTGTTACAGTTTTTTATAGTGGCGGTTTATTGGTGAACATTTTTTATGTTGTTCGTTTTTCAACGATTACAGGAACTCAAATTAGCCTATTTTCTATTACACTAGCTATCTACCGAAAAAAGAGTCGAGTAGCTACTCGACTCTTCCTCTGCTGCGAAAAGGTACTAGGAATAAATAAACGTAAATGTATGTTATGAAATCAAATAAAGTTAAATCTGATGTAATCTTAAATACTCATATATCTAAGGTAATATACAAATTCGAACTAGATCTGACGTAATGCTAAATGGTAGGTTACACACGAAAGAAAAATAATTTCAGAGACCTATTTAGTCAGTGTCTGTCTCTGTAAGAAAACCTGTCCTGTCTGATTATATTGTTCTGGTCGAAAGGATGTCAATATTTTAAAAATTTGCACGTATACAATGCTATTTGAAAACGTTTTAAAATATTATAGAAAAAAAAATGAAATTTGCTGCCAGTCGTACACCACACTTGGGGCCTTCGTTATTGCGGCAGTAAGACTAGTTATGGAGAATTGGCTCGAGAGGCATCACGGTAACCTCTCATTCTTGCAGATGCAGGCGATCACTGGTAAAAGATGCGTCAGAGATCACCTGTGTCTGATCCGCAAAGAACCAACGCTTGAGTGGCACTACTAGGATGGCCGGACCATGGAAACGGGGCTCCACACTCTGGTAGAAAGTTCAACGTGGGTCGAGTAGAGGCGTGACCTAATGGTTGTCATCAGAGTGTAGACTCTCTAGCTTGGTAACATGATTGCGGTCATGATGTGGAACGAGAGCGTGTACAACTCCACCGTCTATTTCTGCGAGCAAGCTATGCTATCGAAGAAGATGGCGGAGCGAGGCCGTGAGAGATTTAGAACTCTCCCGTTCCGCCAAACGTAAATGCAAGCCTGTGAGAGACAGATGCCACCCTAGCAGAATCGAGCAGGGGCGGAGGCGCGCGCGCGTTACGTTACATTTGTTACGTGCGCACCTTCCACACAGAAGTGGGTCATATATACACCGTATGTGGTCGTACGTCGTAAGTTAGTACGATGGGGTTCCAGTATTTCCTTTCTAGGATGCGCCTGATTTCCTTACTGCTAGTACCCGAGATGGCTTGCGGTTTTTGGTCGATTCGAGTCCGATATAACCACTAGCGGGTGGTATCCGGGGGTATTTACACACAGACAAAAAAATACATCACACACACGACATGTCTCTGACTATTTTGGAGTATGACTACAGAGACCTATAAAGTAAAATTTATTACAGAACTAAATTAATAACTGAGAGAAGCGACACGCAGATTAAGATGTAACGCAGACTAGCCAATTGCGCATGTGCGGGCTCATCTCGTATTTTATGGCCGTACTTTAAATATTTATACAACCAGTGTGCATCTGTCTTGGCGCTCTATTACGTATAGTGTCTTTGTACAAGGATTTTGCTTTATACCTTTATGTAAATGAAGAAAACGTTGCTTGTAAATCATAAGTTATTTTACGACTCTTTAGACATCGACCAGGTACCATAGTATGAAGTTCTGGAATACCCTTTATACAATTTACTTTAGTCTCGATACTTTAGTTTTATGAACACTTTTATTTTATTCGGTTCGATTTTAACACAGTTTTTCAAGGGAACTTTACTCGCTTAGTCTCAGGTGGCTTGTGTTCTTCTTGCTAACTAGTTACATAAAGAAACAAGGCTCACTTCATGTTCATATCAAATACTTGAAACAACATTCTCCATCATTTAGTTTTATTTTCTTAACATGAACCAAGAGAAGAGCTAGTTTAATAGTCCGACAACTTGGGAACTAGAGCCACTATTTTAGTGATGCCTACTACTGTAGATAGTCAAAATTGTTGTAGGTCTTCAATAATAAACAAGTCTGGTCCAGATAACCATCTTACTAATTATACATTTTCTGTCTGTTATATTTTCTCCTAAACTTATTGACGTACAAGTCAATTAAAGTCTTCCTATAGACCTTTCTTTTTAATTTCGTGTTACATTCTGCAGTAAATAGAAATGAAAGTTTGCTGTAAATACACAATGAAATTAAATTGTTACCTATTATGGCAGTTGTACATACCTAGATGCAAGAAATAGTAATGAACATACCCCTTTCTTTAACTAATGTCTATATTTTAGTCACACATAATTAGTTTTAATCCACGATACAATTATAAATATAATTAAGGATAATATTTTTTTATGAAGCGATATTAAGAGTTTTTAACGATAGATAGTTGACAGGGTATAATTAAATTTAAAATATATATTATAAGTTTTAATAATTTAAATAAATTTGAATTAGAAAAGATTTGTGAATGTATGTTTAACTAGATTTTTCTAAAGCTAGTAAAACTATGACATGCTAGTTGTCTTGCATTTTAATAAATTATACACTAAAAAGAAAAAATCCCGTAAGCAACATTTGTGTACAGCACTGCAGAAGCTGAACTTACTCAGATGGGAATTAGCCTTTAACAAAACTATAATAATATTTTTCTCCAAGAAACCATTGCTCTAATGTTATAAGTTGCTTTTGAAATTATTAACTCACGCTGTCTTATATTTCATATTTTTAGTGAGAAATTGTTTAAATACGAATTTATTTGTGAGGAATTGCTTACATTTAAATTTAAACATTTTTAGCAAATGGAGATAATTTTTTTCATAAAATGATTTCTTGTTAATTTATACCCATTAAATTACATGCCCTGACAGGCTAACTAATTCATTATTCTAGAATCTAAACCGCTGGGATTACACGCTTGAAATCTTGCAGTTACTGCTGCTGTGGCTTTTGTTATATGCTTTAAGAACTAAATCGGCAATTATTTTTTGGAAATTTTATACTTAAGTGGGTAAAATAAAGGATGAGCTGTTTGGAAGTTGTTCATTTTTAGAGTTAGAAACACGGAATAAAAGATAATCATGCGAGCGAGTTCGTGGACAATAGTTAATTTAGAATAAAACTTTTAAGGTGAGGATATTCTGATCAAAGTGGTGTGGAATATTTATATCATTGAATCAATATCAGGTATAACATAAGAGTTCGGAGAGTTTTACATCAATCTTACAACTTATTCTAAAATCGTTTCAGTTTATTCTATATTGGTATAGTTCAAACTTTGGATTGTACTGCAGTTGTATCATATCTTTTATAGTGTTGTAACATGTTGGAGTGTTAAGTTGAAATAACAGTAAATAGACACGTGTTCCTTTTATGATGTTTTCAAAGGAATTGAAATGATTTTACCAATACTTAATTATTTACAAAATTCTATAATACGTTTTATCATTAATAAATATAATACACTAATGGAAAAAATTAAGGGATCAAAAAAAAATTCCAAATTTTTAGGCAGTTTTCAACAGGCCGTAACTTCGAGAAAAATGGTCGTACAGGAAATCAAAAAAAAGAAAATTATAGCTCCAAGTGTCCAGTTTTTGGATTTGAACTTGAAAACTTTATAGCCTCCGCAGTTTTTGAGTAATCGTAGAAAAACCAGCAACAAAAAAATTTTTAAAATTTTTTTAGTTTTTTTTTTTGATCTACGGACGTGGAAAAAATTGTTTTAGCTCAACCACTATAAGGATCAGATACCTTGTTTATTTAGCTTTAATTTGCTTTTTTTTACACCCTGATTTGCCCACTTCTCGCCAAAATATCGGTTTTCAATTGGAAAAGGATCCTTTTGTCTTTGATTATCGATATTTCAGCAACCAACAATTCCACAGAAATTTAAAGGTGGGTTTCAAGAATTTGAATAAATTTTCCCTAATGACTGGCTATAGTTTTTCCGAAAAAGAAATTTTTCTTTCTGTCACATGAATTTGAAAATGCAACAAAAAAAGGGCTTTTGCTAGTTTTTTGGAAAATCAAGCACTGGATCGAAAATATTGAGGAAACCACTAATGTTAAGTGTGCCTTTTATAGTTCAATATATCCACAAAAACTCTACAAATAACCAAATTAATCCAACCAGTGGTTTTTTTGTTTCACTCGATCGAATTTTTGAAAAATTACAGGATCACGGTTTTTGCTCTGAACAGCTCATAATTTTTAAAAATGAGAAAAAAAAATGTTTTTGCCGAGCTTTCCCACAATTTCGTTCCAGAAAGTGCTTAAATTAAAAAAAAAGGAGGATTCAAAAAAAAAAAAAATTTTCTCAACAATTTAAGGAAATTCAAAAAACCATCACCTAATAATTTTTATCGCGTTTCCGCCGCTGCATTCCTTGATTATTTTGATTTCCTTTTAATTAAATTAAAAAAAAAAGTTAATACTCCCAATCGAATTTCAATCTTTTTCATACGTTTTTCGGTGATTGTTTTTTTTACTTTTCGTGAATCCTTATCTTTTAACTCAAAGTTTTTCCGTTTTAAAAATTATGTGCTTTTCAGAGCAAAAAACGTGATCCTTTAATTTTTTCAAAAATTCGATGAAGTGAAACAAAAAAACGGCTGGTTGGATTTATTTGATTTTTGTAGGATTTTTTGTGGATATATTGAACTGTAAAAGGCACACTTAACATTAGTGGTTTCCTCAATATTTCCGATCCAGTGCTTGATTTTCCAAAAAAACCACCAAAAGCCCTTTTTTTGTTGCATTTTCAAATTCATGTGACAGAACGAAAAGTTTTTTTTTCGGAAAAACTATAGCCAGTCATTAGGGAAAATTTATTCAAATTCTTGAAATCCACCTTTAAATTTCTTTGGAATCATTGGTTGCTGAAATATCGATAATCAAAGACAAAAGGATCCTTTTCCATTTGAAAACCGATATCTCAGCGAGAAATGGGCAAATCAGGGTGTGTAAAAAAGCAAATTAAAACTAAATACACAAGGTATCTGATCCTTATAGTGGTTAAGCTAAAACAATTTTTTCCACGTCCGTAGACCAAAAAAAAAACTAAAAAAATTTTAAAAAATTTTTTGTTGCTGGTTTTTCTACGATTACTCAAGAACCGCGGAGGTTATAAAGTTTTCAAGTTCAAATCCAAAAACTAGACATTTGGAGCTATAATTTTCTTTTTTCTGATTTCCTGTACCACCATTTCTCTCGAAGTTACGGCCTGTTGAAAACTGCCCAAAAATTTGGAATTATTTTTTGATCCCTTAATTTTTTCCATTAGTGTATAATATAATATAATATAATATAATATAATATAATATAATATAATATAATTTAACATGTATCATATATTTTTATGAATATAAATTAGTTATAAATTTTACTTAATTACTTTAATTATAGACTATGTAAAATTTTTGCATACCAGCAGTTTTTAGCAAAACATGTATGTACTCTAAAATATAAAACTCTAAATCATAACACCTTTGTATACCATGTTTAAAGCAAATAAAATATATTATTATTATATCAATTTACTCCACTCTTGCTTAAAAGACATTTAAGTGTTACTTAAGATTAAAGTGTATTTTAGTCCAATCTAGTAAGGATTACTCAGCGTAACATATATACGATATCCGTATACAAACTGAGTGTACGGTATCTCATTCAATTAAAACGCGGTTAACAATCTAATCCATTAAAGTAATAAACTATTGAATTAAGATAAATTGAATCGCAAAAGTAAACAAATTGGTAGTTATCCACTCAGGCCAGTCTTGCTTCAAACACTCATGTTTTTCCTTAAAAGGGTTAATCAAAGATATAGAAAAAACTATTCCTGAATATTGCATAACTATTTAGTTATACAGTGACTATACGGTTGGCCTAGTGGTTTGTGGTTGTGGGCTCAAACCCAGCATGGGGCAACACCTTGTGTGATCCACAAATTGTTGTTCTGAGTCTAGGTGTTCTTTGTGTCCGCTTCTTGAATGTTTGTTAAGTCCCCCACGATATAGGATTTATTCCTGACACGGGCGTTATCTTTATTAAAAAAAGAAAAGAAAAGACGAGTTTTGTAGTCAAATTAAAATAATCTTTAGATGTTTGCCCAAATGCTATTACAACGTAAAACATGAAACAAAAAACATACTTCTTCTTCTTCTTATTCTTTTTTTAAATTGTACTTTAACGTATCAAGATTATTTTTCTCACAACACCGTGTTCCCTGTCTAGTATAGTTTTTTAGTGTCTCGTTCGCTACTCGTTCTCAAGTGAGAAACTATATTTTCATAGTGAAGTCATGTTTAATAATCTAAATGGAAGGAAAACAACAGCAGTCCCTTCTACCGTAGCAGATTATATAATGGTTTTAGGCAGTTTGCTCGATTTCTTAAAACGGTTGGGATGGATATGTTGCCATTTATGACAGTAGTGAATTAAGATATTGGACGGAAAGATACCTGACTTTGACTAACCTCTAAAGGTAAACGTTAATTGCTTTCACTATGGTATGTCATGTTGAATTTATCATATCATGTTTTATTTTATTTTGCATAAACTCAGAAAAGAAGAGGCTCTCAATCCATATATTTTTTAATCATATCCTGTAAATGTTTACTGAAGCTACAATTAATTATCTTTTGTGAACGATAATGTTTACTTTTTAAAACGCTTATTATTTTTGGTAATTATTCACTTTTACAATGTTCATGTAACTTTACTTAAAATATATCAGAAACAAGTAAGAAATAAAAAATGAGTGACTTTTATATTTTAGTTGAATTACGTCCTTATTTGTGATTGAAAGAATTCAAAATGTGTTATGAAATTGAATTACACTTTTATTAGTTAAATCTACACCTTTCCTATACCCTGTCCGTTTATCTCAAAGCTTGGATAGGATCGTAAGCTGTTTAGGGAGTATATTTATAGTCCATATTTATGGACCCGATCACGGAAAGGACTTTCATAAAGATATAACTTGACACATTTTGATATTGATGTGATACCAGCTTTTGCACGCGGCTCTTAAACTTACATAAAAGTTACTTTTCTATCCCTCGGGAGTAGAACTTTTTTGAAAGAATGTATTTTTTTTTTGTGTTGACAGGTTGGAAGAATGCGGTTCTCCGACTAAGGGAAGACATTAAATGCAGGCGTCCGAAGTTTGTAGAGTGAAATTTCACTAAAAACCACGCCGAGGGCTGAGCTCAGGTGTCCTACTTCTGGAAAGAACCAAACCGAATGATTTCAGCGCTATCTAGGATCTATAACGAAGGAAGCCATAAGTTTTTACTCCATAATCGTAACGTTGTACCTTAAAATTAGAACACCGTGTGGTTTTAGTCGGTTCAATTCCGACTTACTATCCGTCGCAAACCATGGAGGCGTGACGGCCCGGGATGTAAAATGTGTTTAGTGTAGGTTATGTTATGAAACTAATAATTTCAATATGTAATATAATGCATCCTCTATTATGCTAATTTCAATTCTCTTTAGTATGGATTTTGTCAAACAATTATTTTGAACAGCGTAGATGTGCAATTCTAGATGAAAACTACTACTACATTTATGCAAAATTGCATCCGAATTGGGTCAGTCGATTTAGTTTAATTGAACAACAAATATTCAAGCATCCATGCTTACAAACTTTATGGTTTGTAATGGTTAAAACATTTGTATCTTACAACAAATTGAAGTCTTTTAAACTACATATTATATTCGCAATTAAAATATCTGATAGATTATACAAATAATTTGAATGGAGGTAGAAGATAATTGTACAAATTTAACTTATCCACAAAAGCAATTATTTTTAATTATTTAATTAATACTCTACATTTACCTAAAGTAATAATTAAACTTTATAACAATGAGAGAGATAGCGCTATGTATTAAACGTAAGCATGAAATATTAGTACTCGTAGACCTTTATATAAGCTGCTTATTGTATAAAATTAAACTTTATTATCTCAGTGATGAATGAAAATGTTATTTCGGCAAAGTGTAAAAGCTTAATAGTAAGATTTGTGAAGGGATTTGTAAAAATCGGCTAACAAATTTAAAAAATATCGTGGTAATTTACAAACTATTGATTAATTGATAAACAACATATTTTAGAAGCTTTTCTTCAAGAAAATCAGGTATTCAAAACTTTATATATAGTTGCAACCTGGTTGTCAAAGAAATAAATAGAATTAATTAGAAAGTGTATCGTCATATTGCCACAAGAATCGATTGGCGGCGTCGCCATTATTCCGCAGAATAATACAACTATATCGAGAAGAAGTTATATTTCAAGTATGTTTTGTACTTAACAGTGGAAAATATATTATTTATTAATATGTATTGGAACAGAGGAGAGGATTAAAACATTTTATTTTCAAATGAAAGGAACGTAGAATACATAAGTAATATAAGAGCTGATTCTCATATAAATTAGAAAGTAACTTAAAACGAATTAATTTTCAAATTTAATTTTAGAGCATACCTTGTATATCGTATAATATTTCACGTCAGTATGAAAAATATTGTTGCTGAACTCAAGATTTTGGGTTTTTAAATCACAACGGTGCAAATATTCATACGGAAATATCCCAACAAACTACACAATCAACTTGATACAAAAAAAATGTTATTTAATCATTTTTATACAGAACAATTAAAAAATGAATTACAAAAAACAAAATGACACAACATACTAACAATGGAAAGAATATAAAAGAAATTACAATGCTTTTAATACAATTATAAAACATACATACCAGTCAGAAAAATAAAATTATAGACACTTTCAAAAAATACTGGCTTACTACAACTATTAAAAAATTCTACAATATAGAGGATTGTTTAAGATATTACAATTTAAAATAAAAAGTGCCACTCTGTTAAAATACTATAAGAAATACAAAAAAAAATAAAAATGATCCACTCAGAAAATAACGCTCATAGCACACGAGTCTCTCAATCTACTAGTCTTGCAACCGATAGAAACAAACAAAGAAGTGGCATAGACAAGCTTTCAGCTTCCTAGGTCAAATGATGTGCTAAAGTGTTAATATTACTGTTCTATTTATTAAGAAAATTTAACACGATTTAGAAATAAATTACTTAAAAATCAAATTCAAATCCATTACAGAAAGCACAATTATACATTGACTTTACATATTAGAAAACTAAAACAGAAAGGTCCATGAATTCAGTTTACTGAAATTAAACATAGACAGCAATATTAACTGGCAATCACGAATATAAAAAAATAATTCAAATTTTCAAAAATCTACTATACTTTTTGCGTAGCCAAAAAGATATGTGGGAGATGCTGGTACAAACAGATGTTGCAGTCACACACAATAGACCCGATATCATTTACATAAATTAGACTTTCTTAATAAATGTTACAACACCGTCTGACTACAATATTGGTCCTAAAGAAATAAATAATTTTGGTAAATACCACGCTCTCCGAGTAAAAAAAAACTTTGGAAAACAAACACTGAAACCATATCCATAGAAGTGGGTACATCTGGAATAGTTACTCAGCTTTTGCCCACGGTTCTATCCGTTGTATGTCGATTATCGCGATAAAAAGTAGCCGCAGTAGTAAAATCGTTCCTCATGCATCAAAGAATTTCCAAGCCGAATTTTATTAAAATCGTTTTAGTATTTTACCCGTTAAAGGACGGGCAGAGTTACTTTCGCATTTATTGCGATCTCAGCATTATCTTGATCACGATAAATTTTATCTTAAATCAATCAGAATAGTGCAGTAATTTGCATATCTAATGAACATAAACTGTACAGACCGGAGCGTTCCGTATAACGTTAATTGTATTTAACATCTGATATTTAGTTAGTTGCGTTGTGGACAAGTTACGGCAATTATATTAATTCATGTGTCATATGAATCCAAACCACTCTAATAACATTAATAATTAGAGGTCAATTTTACAGTTTACAATTTCAACAGTTGCAATAATAACAATTAAAATATGGTAGCTTTTGCTCTAGCTTTTGCCCGCGGCTTCACTCGCGTGGAGTTTGGTTTGTCACATTAAGGTTACAGATCATTTTAAATAAATATATTTTTACACACAAACAATCCTACGGCACATCATCTTTGTGTAACTTCAATAGCTTTTTTTTTTTTTTTTTTTAACGTGTGGAAACCCCCTCGGGCCGTCACCACCGGGGTTTACGGCGGGGTGGTGTGTCGGAATCGGACCGACTAAAACCACACGGTGTGCCACTCTGCGCCTGAGATAGGAGGGATCCGGGAACCGCTGCTGTTACGACATCCAAATCCCTCCCAGCGCCTGCCCGCTAAAGCGGGCACCATCTGCGGATAAACTCTCTATTTAGGCGACGTACGGCACACGCGCACATCACCTCCTCGCGGCTGGCCACTATAGCGGATGGAGGGGAAAACCCGTCCCGTCCACCCGCGGCCACACTCAAGGCGGCATGAGGCGCTGGTATGCGCGCCTCCGCCGCCCGGCTCGCCGGCGGCGAATTGGGTCCAAGTGGATATTGTCCTCCCGGGCCTTCTCCGCCGCCTCCTTCCGCGAAATTACGTCTTCGCAGAAGGTTGCGACCGCGGTAAAACAACTGTCGCTACCGGCCATGGAGCGTATGACGGCCGGTAGCGAGAGATCACCTCCAATAACTGCAGTGAGGACCCCACGCTGCGCCGCCCAAGCGGAACAAACCGCTAGCGTGTGCTGAGCCGAGTCCTCACTACAGTCGCAGTGGTGACAGGCGGGACTCAATTCCCTCCCGGCGACCGAGTGCAGATACTTCCCGAAGCAACCGTGCCCGGAAAGAACCTGCGTCAGTCGGAAGGAAAGGGTCCCGTGCTGTCGCCCTGCCCACTCGGCGATGACCGGCTGGAGAGCCTCCACGGCGGCAAAGCCAGCACGTGGAGCCTCCAGCCGGGACGACCAACGAGCCATCGTGGCTCGACGAGCGGCCTCTCGCCACTCGCGTATCTTTTCCGGCGGGGGCCGTATGCCACTACCCGCCCGGAAGTCAGCCGTTCGCCGGTAAACTTCGGCGAGCACTTCCGCCTCCAAATCCCACGGGGGAGTTCCGGCCAAGGCACACGCCGCCTCCGTCGATACGGTGCGGTAACCACGTATGGCTCTGACCGCCAATATCCTCTGAGGGCGCCAGAGGCGAGCCCTATTCTGGGCGGTCAGAGCCGCCGCCCACACCGGTGCACCATACAGTGCCATTGACCGGACAACCCCCGTGTATAGCCGTCTCGTCGCGACGCTGGCTCCACCCAAATTGGGCAAAAGTCGCCCAAGGGCAGAAGCAGCACCGACCAGCTTTAGGGTAAGCTGTCGGAAGTGCTCGTCGAAGAGCCACCTGCCGTCTAGGATCAGGCCCAGATACTTCATCTGGGCCTTAATCGGTACGAGGACCGAATTGACAACGATAGAGGCGCCGGGGGGTGGACCACGACGGGGCCCATGAAACAAAAGGGCCTCCGTCTTATCTAGGGCCACCCGTAAACCTAGCGCCTCAATGCGCCCGACCACCAAAGAGACTCCCACGGTGGCCAGGCACGCCGCCTCTTGAAAGTTCGCCCCCCGGGCCGTGACCAATGTGTCATCGGCGTAACAAATTACGCCCAGCCCGGGGGGAAGACGACCTCGAAGGGCCCAGTCGTATCCCATATTCCACAGGAGTGGTCCGAGGACAGACCCCTGTGGAATACCGCACGACATGGGCCGCCGCCTCAGAATACCATCTCGGTCCTCGTACATGACGGTACGCTCCTGCAGATAGTCTGCCACAAGCCGCCTCAGGTACTTTGGCACCCCGTGGTAGTGGAGTGCTTCCCTGATGCAGCTAAATGGCAGACTATTAAATGCGTTGGCGATGTCCAACGACACCGCCAGCAGCACGCCACCACAGCTCACCGCCTCTTCGGTCACGGCCCTCAGGCGCAACACAGCATCGACTGTCGAACGCCCGGCTCGAAACCCGTATTGGGCGTCCGACAGATCGGGGCCCACCTCGCAGAGGTGCCGGACGATGCGGGCAGAGAGTATCCTCTCAAACAATTTACCCACCTCGTCCAGCAATACGATGGGCCTATAAGCCGCGACCGAATCGGCCGGCCGTCCCGGCTTCCGCAGTAGGACCAGCTTCCCGCTCTTCCAGCCCTCAGGAAAGCGCCCGGACGCCAAGCTGGCGTTTAGGACTTCCCCGAGGCGATCCGACATGTGGTCGAGGGTTCGCGCCAACACTCGGGCAGGTATCCCATCTGGCCCAGGGGCGGTGTTCTTAGAGCGAATCCGTAGAACGACCGCCCCTATCTCCGATTCCCTGACGGGCGGAACATTATCCTCGTTCCGTCCCCCGTCGTCTTCGACCATGAAGGCCATCGACGGGGGTGTGTGCTCCGCCCGCTGCGGGAAAAGACCCTCGACCACTTCCCGCAGGAAGCTGGGCTGGAGTGTCTCTGTAAGAGGGGGGCCCGACGTGCGGAGCTTTTGTCGCACCGCACGATAAGGGCGACCCCAGGGGTCACGATCGAGACCCTCCAGCATCTCCTTCCTCTTCACTTCTTTGGCGCGGCTAATGGCCAGCTTCAGAGTTTGCCGCGTCTCTCGGTACTCCTCATGAAGCTGGTCCTCCTCGCCGTCTACGCGGTGACGCCGCCGACTACGGGTGTAGGACCTCCGGGCACGAGTACAGGCCGCGTGGAGGTCCGCCAACCCCTGGGACCACCAGTAAACCTCCTTCCGTGGAAGCCGACAACCTCGGATACGGGGCATGGCCGCATCGCAGATCTGCGTAATCGCATCGCGGAAACGACCAGCCCCCATGTCGACCTCTTCGGTCGGAGCCTGCGGAGACAGCCAGGAGTGAATAATGGCTGCCTCCTCTAGTAGGTCCCTATTCAGTTTGGCTACAGCCCACCGCGGAAAGCGAGAAGAACGCCGCGCCGCGTGACCCCTACTGGGGTCCTGGGTCCGGGAAAGCTCAAATCGGATGTAGAGGTGATCCGAGAGCGTCTCAACCTCTTCCAGGACGCGCCAGTTCCTTACTCGTGCAGCGAGGGCAGGGGTAGCGAACGAAAGGTCCACTATCGACCCTCCCTGCTGTCGCACGCACGTGTTGGTGGAGCCTCTGTTTAATAAACAGAGGCCCACCGAGGCCGCCCACTCCTCTACGGCATCGCCCCTTGCGTCCGTTCTGGGGGAACCCCACGCAATGGATTTTGCATTGAAGTCCCCCGGCACTAGGACGTGCCCAGACGTTAGCCGCCGCATCGAGGTTTCCAAGTTGTTAAGGAAAACCTCGAAGTCGCTCAAACTCCGGTTGGGGGAGAAGTAGACACCATATATGGTGATCCCCCCCACTCAGCAGCAACATATCCAGTGCCCTTGTCTCTAAGCGACAAGGGCGGGGAATGAGCCGCCGTGGAGCCGACGACTGCCACGGAACCGTCCCGGTCACCCAACCAGTTTGAACGGGGAGGAACGTAATAGGGCTCCGCGGCTACGGCAACACCGATCGACCACTGTGCCATGGTTTGTAGGAAGAGGTCCTGCGCCGCAGCACAGTGGTTCAGGTTCGTCTGGACTAGGAGACTGGAGACTTGGTCCATTACTGGACTGTCTCTACAGCCTCCTCCATGGGCGACGATGTCGACGCACGAACGACGTCAGAGGCAGCCTGGGTCGATTGACTAGCCCCTGACGTCTGCCGAGAATTGCGGGAAGGCTTGCAGCCTCCCTGCCCGATCTGGTGATTGGCGGGTTTATTACTCGCTGCACACGCCGGGTAGTGAGGGGCGGCAGAGCACTCTGCCGCCTTGTGCCCCGGTTGACCGCAGCGGAAACATAGTCCGCTGCAGTCAAAACAGCTAACACACTTGGCGCGTGTGTGTCCCGACGCCAGACATTTATAACACCTCATCGGTCTCGGCGCCAGGACCGTGATCCTAGCGTTCACGAAGCCGATGAGCAACTTTCCGGCGTCGCCCAGGACTTTGCCCGACACTACTGGACATTTGACCCACACCGCGCCAAGCCCACCTGGACCGGAGCGAATGGTGCCGACCCGGATGCTGTCCGCGCTGCATCCCGTCTTCTCCTCAATTGCAGCGCGGATATCCTCGGACGTCACAGAGTCGTCCAGGCCCGAAATGCGCAGTTCTACGCACTTCGTAGGCCTGGCGATCTTTACACCATCCGTGGCCTCGAATATACCCCGCAGTTTCTCGGCAAACGTGTCCGCCGTCTTTGCGCCTTCAGCCTCAGGGAACTCGAGGACTCGAGCTCCCGTCTGGGCGAGGCGCATTCTGACTCCTACTGTCCCAAAGTTATTTGTGGCGAGGCTGTCCCGGGCCCTCTTGAAGACAGCCGCATAGGACAGTCCCCCATTTGCCGCCTCCGGAGATACTGTAATTATCACAGCCGCAGTTTTAGGCGGCTGTAGTTTCAGTGGCTTCGTTTTCTTGATCCGCGCTACCGGAGGCGGCTGCGTAGTCGAGGCTGCGTTCTTGGAAGCCCTCCTACTACGTTTTCGGGCTTTTTTATTGCCTCCGACTAACTGCCACTCACTATTCGAGGGAGCATTCGCAGAGGGACTTGATGCTAAAACACCAGGGTTTGGAGTGGGGAGGCAAGGATATACCTCCATTACCCTTGACGCAGCTTTCTTCGCTGCAGGCCCAGCCTTCGGTGCAGCTGCTTTCGCTGCTGTACGGATTGCTCGTCCAGACTTGGGAGTGATCGCAGGTGCAGATACCGACACCGCCGCTGCATACGATCTGCGACCAGCCGTAATGGGAGGCGGAGCCGGCGCTGATGCAGTCCGCGATCTGTCCGCTGCGAGCGGCGGCCGAACAACGGGGGCCGGAGGCAATCTCGCCTCAAGGCCCGCAAGACGCCCATCCAGCATACGTCCCACCGCCTCCAGAATTTGGCGAAGGTGGGCATCACTGGAATCGACAGAGGGCGAAAGCCGCCGCGGAGCCGGGCCAGGCGCAGATCCATCCGCCTGCGCCCGAAACTGGGCAAACTGGGCACTCAGTTCAGCTACCTGTCCTGTTAGGCGTTCATTGGCAGCCTGGAGGCGAGCTACATCTCCAATCAGGGTCTCAACTACTCCAGCTATAGTGGAGGAGGAGTCCTTCAGGGCTTTTACGAATTGGCCTTTAAGGTTCGTAGATTTCGTAACCACCTTGTTTATGATGGCCACAGCTACGTTCGCCCTCTCCTGCATAGACACAGGCGTTTGTGAGGCAGAATCCCCCAAAGCCGGCCCCTGGATTTTTAGCAGGAGATCGGCGATCTCCTCCTCCACTAAATTTTCTCCCTCAACTCGAACCCGTCTATAGGCATCCGCCTTTGAAAAGATGGAGCCTGACGGCCTCGAGACCGGTGTGCGCGACCTCCCTCTGCGGCTACTAGCCACTTTGGGAGGCACCCACTCCTGAGACGCGTCGCTGTCTTCGTCCATGGAGCGTCCGCGTTTGCGACAATCGCGGAGCTCCATGTACATCTGCTCCAGTGTGTTCGTCGTCGTACTGGAATTATCATCCGACGGTACGACGTACCTGGAACGCAAGCGTTCTGATCTTCTTAGGCTCCCAGAAGTTAGATTGATTTCTGGGAGCCGTTCTGTGATAGGCATCTCAGTCGAAATTTCTTCACTCTTTTCTATGCTACCCTTCTTGTTTTCTTCCTTTGTATTATTTTTTGCAAATTTCAAGTATTCCATAACAAAACCCACGAGTGGGGGAGAACTAGAGGTCGACCCGGGCAGAGATCCCCCAATACCCGGGCAAGCGTAAATTTGTGCCCAACCGAGGGGTCCGCAGGTGCCTCGGCTGGGAGTGCGCTTGCGACTGAACAAACCATCAGCCATGCATCCCCTGGTCACGCACCAGAACACGGGATTCGGGGTATTTTTTACAGAGGTTTTCTTCCTCGCAGTCCGGGCGGCTAAGCCAAGACTCTCGCCCCCGATTGGAGTCGCGAGACTCCAACTCGAGACTACGATATGTCGACGGCGGCAGGGAGACTACGTCTCCTGATGCCTGCTCGGTGGCAGTGTAAGCGCACGCCGAGCCCGTCCTACCTTTTCCACCGCTGAGCGGAGGAACTCCGACCCTAGAAAGGGTCCCACCATCGTGATTTTTTACCGAGGTTTTCCTCCTCAATGCTCCGAAGAGCGAAGAACCAACAGAGGATCCGACGAATACGCCCGCTCTGTTGGACCAAGTCTCGGCCGAATTGCCGAAGACATGGTTTCCTCTTCGTGCTAGAATATTAGCCGTTGGCAGTGATGAACACCATCACCAACGTTACCAGGGTGCACCACGTGGAGGTTTTCTAGCCAAGCACCCCGTGTAACTTCAATAGCTAAGGCAGCGTACGCCAAGATAATTCTCAGAGGCCAGATTTTGCCCGACTTAATTGACATTTATCTTTATATTACGACAAATTGTAGCCTATATGGTATTCCGATGAGTAACCTATATTACTGTTAAGTTTCATCCAAATCCGTAGAGCAGTTTTTTCGTGAAAGAGTAACAAACGTCCATACAAACTTTCACATTTATAATATTAGTAGGATTATAAAATGAATTCTTAAGTATTTATTTAAGCATTGTATTACAGGTGTTAATGTCAAACTTGGAAAGCGTGTATACCAAATATAACCAGCATTAAGACTTATTTTAGGGTCTAAATTGTTTCTGATTTGATAATGTTTTCCTAACATAAAAAGATATGGTACCACTTAATACTAACCTTTCATATCGCCACACGGCAGTTTGATCCCAAACTAGGCAGAGCCTATGGTATAATAACTAGTGTTGTTAGATAGTTGTTGAAGTTAGATATTTATATATATATGAAGTACTCCGAGTCAGTATTTCGGCCACGGTACCAGTCTCAACAGAGACTAGCTTACTACGCAGGAGATATAATGGTGCACAGGTGTGTGCGCACAGATGCACTCTCTGTTCTCTCTCGCAAACCGATTAGGCAGCTATTCGGCGGTTAGAGATCAGGCGCAGGACCGACAGTTTTACATACTCTCTGAGGCACGGGGGTTAAGACCCAACTTCCAAACTCTGGGCGTTTCTTAAGTACTTCTATAATCAGAAAATCCCAATTACAATTTTCGGCCCGACTCGACTGACCCAGTCACATACGTCAATCGATAGACCAACGAGGCAGTTAATGAATACATACATATATGAACAAATAATCGTGAATCCACGACCTTTGGCTTTTCAATCAGAAACACAACTGGGTCAAGAAGTCCGTCAATTATCTTTTACATGAAAAACGAAGAGGTTGTCGAAGCCTGAATTATATAACCTTGTTTTAGGGAGAGTAAAAAAGTGGAACTAAGAGTTCTATGATGTCTAGTGCTGACAAAAGTGGACAGCATAGAATTCCTTAACCTACAGAAAAAAAAACATGTAAAGACCTTTATCATTTCTTTCTATTTAAAGTAAGGTATGTTATATACGTAAATGGTATTGAAATAATTAGTATACCTGAGATTTTTATGACGTACATGTACCACAAAACCGTGTTATATAGGGTGGGCCAAGAATTTGTTAACATTGGAATCTAACATTCGGCGCAAACATGTTACAGGAGTTCTTGTGACCGATGCTATTGGAATTTGCTGGCTACAATTATAACACATGGTTTCAACAAGATGGAGCCACTTGTCACATATTCAATGAGTCCCTGCCAGTGATCAAAGACATGTGTCCGGTAAAGCTGATTTCCAGACGAGGCGATATTCCATGGTGAGATGTTGGCAATGTCGGCGATCTCACGGTCCTTTTACCGATGAGTGTTGAGAAAATTTCGGTGTTAGAATAGTGCAAACGTCGAAATGGTGGTCACTTAGACAATGTAATTTTAAAAAATAACTTTCAACTAATTAGCTATCTTGTAAATAAACAGTTCGTATAATATATCAAACGGTTTTTCATACGATTTTTTCAATTGTTAAATAATTCGTGGCCCACCCTATGCATTAAATTAATTAATTTTAGAATTAACAATGCTCATATTCAATTAAGCTTAATGGTTGTTTGAAGTACTGCATCTTCAAACTGGTTCTTTTACTGAGTACATTATGTTTTTATGTGTATATTTACGAGTGTTTTTCATAAAAAGAAAACATAGAGAAAGAAAAGCGAAAGTAAAACTTGGAGAAAAATATTGTGTAATTAATATACTTTTTAATACGATAAAAAAGTTGTAAGATTAAAATTTTGAAAATTAAAACTTAGTTTCAATTACAAAAAGTCTACTTAAAATATCGAATTGCAGTTTGTATCTGCATCTATTGAAAGATGTTGGACAACAATACGATTTCCTAACGACAGTCCTTATGGATTTAATGGATTCGTTATGGCTAAGTCTACTATTATATCTACCAGGTAAAAATATATATTGGTTTTCATGAAATGATGTCATAAAAATCAATTTTTTTAAGGAAAGAGAGTGTCTTCACAGTAATAAAATTTTATAACCACTTTTCACTCGTTGTTCTTTGTGCCTCTAGAGATAAGGAGCTAGCATAACATTTTTATTAAGTAAGGTTGTAGGGAAACATGTAAAATAGAGTGCCAAGATATCCTCTAGTGGCTCATATTTACTTATTGTAGTTTCATAAAAGATTGTGTGCATGAATTAACTTCAAAAGAGGGTCTGGTGCTAAAAGTTTATGAATAGTTTTTTAAACATGAAAGTGAGCAGCAACTCGAAAAAAAAATTCAACGTTTGTTGATTTAACAATTCCAGTAATTATCCATTATAGAATACTGTTACCGAGTAAATATTAGGTGTACCAAACATGGTATGAGTAAACATTGTGATTGATTTTATATTTGGACGACTTGTAAATAATGAAGTCAGTATATTGGGTTATCAAAAAAAACCGGCCAAGTACGCGTCGAGTAACACTTAATGTAGGGTTCCGTAGTAAGGGTGCTTCATTATTTTATATTACAAACACTTCACATTAACAGTTCACATCGTGGGGTAGTTAAATTTAAAAAATAACATACTCACTTTAAGGATACTATAGAGATCCCTTAAATAAATATTTTTCAAGATTTTTATGTCAACACTTTGCCGGTGTAATTAATACGTATGTTCACGTGAAGTTACAAATTTCTAGCATTAATAGTCTGTGAGATATAGTATGGGCAGACGGACGGACATGATGAAACAATAAGGGTTTCCTTTTTAGCATTTGGGCTACGAAACCCTAAAAAGTGTTTTGTCACAAAAATTACAACGAATTGAAATCATTGTCACTTTAAATAATTTACCAAATACCATTTTTGCGTCTTCTTTGCTATTTGGCAAATATTTATCTAACTAATATTGATATATCAGTCCAATATTTGCATGAATTATAAATAAATACTAAGAGAGTATTAAATTCTGTCTTTTTTAATTAATATTAACTTTTAATGTTACTTACGAGCTGACATTAAGTTGCTTACGACAACGTTTTTGTGATAAGCTGTTCGGTGGTTCCTTGTTCGAAATACGAGACCCTATAAAGACAATAAATAGAACTTTGATAATAACTATTGGGTTCTTAAAGGCTTCAGGTTGTAAACAAATTACACCTAACATGATATTATCATCATCCGGTCCACTGCTGGACATACATAGGTGTATCCTTAGGAACTAGGTCTTGGCCTACTATAGCACGCTGGCAGATGGGTTGTTATAGGGTTTGTTTCAAGTTTTCCTTCTCTTTGCAGTGATGTTGTCCTGCGCAGTTCACCTCTTTAGTCTACTCTTACGACAGCCACGGAATAATAAGGGTGGCGTAGTGGTACACTCCATATGTTTAATTTCTTACCGTAGTTGTTTAATTTGTTAGTACTAAGCTAACATCATATGGGTTGTAATTTTCTAATTAAATTAGATTGTTATAAATGGTATCTTACAATCTGATAAAAGTAAGTGACGATATGTGGTTTTCTGTTTTCCGATCTTTACATAGTGGTCATGGATAAGCTGGTATATTCTTTTTTTATAGAGAGACAATGGAGTATCCTGACCCACACTATGGTGGCCTAGTGAGATGCTTTTTCACGTCTCGCTTGAGGACATAAAAGGCATGATAATCATCGTGGCTGTGTAAGGCTCATACACTTAACACTACAAAAATCATTCATACATTAATGGGCCTCCGGTCTCGCACTTACTAACTAAAACCGCCAGCACGGTTACTGTCGCATTCAATTAGTCTTCTGTGAGAAGTACTGCCCCGGTCGAGCCGATCTGTTTACACTGGAATCAGGGTGGCTCTACTATCAACCTTTAAAAAATATCGCGAATATGCCTTGCTGTACAATAAAATTTGTAAGTATAAAATAATAAAATCAAACTTCAGCATATTAGGGGGCAGACGCTTTTGAAAAATTGAAAACTTTACCAATAACTTTTCATCTCTTGACCATATGATACAAACGAAAATTTGATAGCTAACAGCAGCAGCAGTAACTTAAGATTTGCTGTTTAATTTTATATATTTGTTTCCATGGCAAATCGATCGAATATACAGTTGAATCGCGTGATATTTTTAGGGGCGTGGGTTGTCGGACTAGGCAAATTATTACGTCACCTTTCACTAACCTGCTTAAATATTTCATTTCATATAATGCAAGAAACAAAGACTCATTTTTCTACTGTTACATAAGATTAATAAGACTGATTGAATGCTGACATTTTTTTGTGAATTTGCTGCTAAATACATCAAACCTTTTTGTTGCAGGTACTCTTAAGTGAAGGATTGCGTGTTAAGCTTACATCAACCATTAGTTCTCTGTTCTTTTGACGTAGGTAGTGTTTGTGTGGTTTAAAAAGGGAAAGTTACGTCATCCACTTTATTTCCAGTCACTAAATTAATAGTGAAATACATCAGGCCTCGAGAGGTATTATAATTTTTTGTATAGTAACACTACTATTTTATTTTATAGAGAATTACTTAGTTATTGATATCATTTTACGTAGTCTTTTGTGAAGTGTCACGGATTAGATGTACCCATTATTTGACTAAAAACCTCTTTTAACTTATGTAATACAGGGAGTCTTAGTTTGACGAGATTACTATACAAAATAGGAGTGTGCATAGGGTTTGCATCAAAAAATTAGGGCCCGAAGTTATCTTCACCTGCAAGTGGTGCATCTACTGATTGAAGGAGAAGACTCTGACAAACAAAACATCCTAATTAGCGGCAACAGGCTTATCACTTATTATGTGGGACCAAAACACTCGTGAAAAGTGGGCGTTTAATATCTCTGTACCTACCCCTTCCCTCCAGGGAAACAGGCGTGATTTTATGTACATGCAACAAATTCATAAAAAAAAATTGAAGATCTTTATTTTTATCAACAGCCTTTAAAACTTCACTGTTGGGCGTAGGACCTTCCTTAGAAAAGAGGATTTGGCCTATTTTATTTTACTTCATCATAATATATTTCAAAAGCAACACCCCTATTTTACCGCAGTGCGTATCATAGTTACTTAGATAGTCCGCTATCGTGTTCCTAGTGCTCTAGACAATACTTAGTTGTAACTAATACTAGCCTACTAGCTCATAATTACTAAATGGTCATGGTAAAATCGATATATTGTTTGGTGGGCTAGTGACCGAGTGGCACGACACCGATCGATAGCCTTAGTTCAAACCATTGTTACTTGTTATAACTTTAAAATACCACACATGAACTAATTTGTATTCCTTTCCATTATTGCCTTAAATTATCATAGATGTAGCAATTTATATTTTTATACGCAAAATAGAGGCTAACAAAGAAAACGTAACAAGGTTATTCGACAGAGAATGGGAGCCACTGACATTGCACGGAGATCAGTACGCTGTAGTGGAAGGGGACGGTCATGTCTCCAGACAAACCGATGGTCGCTGGAGCTGAAGTGTGCTAGAGTGGAGACCACGGTTGGGCAAACACAGTGTGGGGTGCCCTGCGGCGCAATGGACTGACGAATGTGAATTGCCCAAGACTGAGATTGTTGGCGCTTCTTAGCGGAGACCTTTGTTCAGTTGCGGACGGCCATAGGTTGGTTTGAAAAATAGAGGCGTTTATTTTGAAATTTGAAACGATTTCAAGTTCAAGTTTTTTGAAATCAAAAGTAATCTTGCAGCCATACCATTCTATGTGAGCTATACATTTTTAAAATAATATTTTTTAAATCTAAATTTCAAATTTCATACTAGTCTTTTGTGCAATGACTTTTGGAACTCAGCCAATAGCCGTTAAACGGCTTGAGGCTAAATGGCTATGTGTCGATCCTTTTGTATGTTTTTTCTACCATCTGAAGAGCTGAATTTTAACCGAAATTAGCATACGACACTAAAATATTTTTTTCTTCCAATTTGGCATTTGAAATTTCGTTGTCTTTGGCGTCCCAAAATGATTCTATTAATAATTAAAAATTTTAATATTGATTAATTTTTTAACCAGGCAAATACAAACGTTTGTATATAATTCATGCAATCTACATGAAATACACTTTTAAAATCCACATGAAACTTAAAAGTAACCATAACTTCAAAGTAAACTTTATAGAATCTATAGTAACAAGACCAGATTCTCGTGTGATTATTATCATCAACAGCATTAATAGTCCATTGCTAAACATAAGCCCTTCCTTATAAAGGAGGCTTAATCCTTCAAAAAAGGTAAGTAAAATATGTAAACCAAACACACTACGTCAACTAAAAGAAAAAATCAGTGAAGAGATGTCGGCGATCCCGCAGTCTCTTTGCCGACTAGTATTCGAAAATTTCGGTGCTCGCTTAGACGAGTGCATGTGTCGAAACGGTGGTGATTTAGAAGATGTATTTTTAGAAAATAAATTTTAACTAATTATGTTTCTTGTAAATAAACAATTTTTATAATATATCAAATGGTTTTTTTACATGATTTCTTCAAATGTTAACTAATTTGTCGCCCACCCTATATAATCTAACTTCAAATAAACATTACAATAAATAAATGTCCATTTTGAAAGTCAATTTTACATAATAGAGTTTTATACAAGTGACATAGTGTTCCATTATATTAGATTTTTCTTTTATCTAAAGTACACAATGGCGAGATCATATTATCACATTTAATATAATATCGTTCATTGTCAGTGGTCCTCGGTTAGAAGTGTCAGGCCGTAATAAAGGGAGATCTTATCTGTGGTAATGTAACATATTGTTAGCTTGTAGCACTCTTAATTAAAACCGTGGAATAAATTTACAAAAGGAAAACATTGTACTATTTCATTTCATTCGGATTATGTTAGGGACAGTCTTAGCAAGATGTTGTGTTTTAAATGTGATTGTATTTTTTGTTACTATGTAAAATAATTTACTAAATAAAATAAAGAAGGTTTTCCTCAAAGTTTTATCAGTGTATTCAGTAAATACTTGTCACCTATGGTATTTAACAACAACAATTGATTACCACAAAATACGTACAGAAACAGAACTATTCTTTTAAATATACGAAAGCAGATCTCTTAAACCAATGTTAGTTCTTCGTACAAAACAAAAGAAAACAACCATTTACAATAACTATTTATAACAGTAACAAGTGGTTACTAATGTCTATAGGTGAATATTCCCTTCTTGAAACCTGTTAGGGATACTACCCTAAGAAGCTTTAACGCTTACCTCAATAGCGTGATACTATGTCATAAAAGTAAAGCTAAATATTAACCGGTCAATATTTAAAACTCTACGATGTGACACGATGTTACGCTACTTTGACTTTACTATTATATCATGCTACTCAATATCAGAGAACAATAGTAATATAATATTCTAAACGCAATATTTAATCGTGGTTGTAATATTTGAAAGAAATATTTTGTGCCTTCTGTCATTGTCTGTCAGTTATACAAGTGCAGGTGACAGTAGTCAAACGTTAAAAAATATTGTAATGGATTTGAATGATAGATTACATTGTTTATTAATATCCACAGATACTGATATTGGCTTCCATGTCGACGTAGATGCTTTTCTAATATGGTACGCTCACCCTAATGACAAATTTGTGATCCAGCAGAAATACGGGTCGAGTTTCTGCATATTTTTTTTTCTATTTCTCATCGAGAATTTTTCCTCCTTGAATGGAGAGGGGCACAGTTTCAACGTTTTTAACGATCTTATTACTCGAATGTATCAATTTGTTGAGCTCACGTTCGAGTGTTTTGTTTTTGAAGTTATTTAAAAAAATAACTAACCATTAAAATACTTAATAAAACAGATTATTGATTAATATGTGACATATCAATTAGCAATAAGTTAATTCACGGGAAATCTATAGTTCTCTGGCTTTTTGTTGCTAATTGTAGAAAAAAAATGCCGAAAGGAAACTTCGGATAATAATAATGTTTGTTTCTACATTGAAACAGTGTCGTGTATATAATGAATAAAATAGAATCTGTCATAATTACAAAGTTACAAATTGGCACATATATTTTATAGTTTAGGAGCAATGTAATCAAACTAATGTCTGTCTATGAACACCTGTGAGACCGAGGCATCGCCCTGGTCGCACTTGGCCCTTATGTGGCAAATAGGTAATGCCTCCCCCACAGTGTATGTTACAATGTTCATTCATAAAACACATAAAATGTTATTTAATTTAACATAATGATTTTTTTTCCATTTCTCATTTAGATTATTTTTTCTCTATGCCTTTTTTTCCCAAATTAAGTTGGGTTTTCTATTTAGTAGCCTGAACTTTGCTTTTTTTACACAGAGTGACGAACCACCAAATCTCCCCAACCTAAGTACTAGGTGATTTCAAAATTCTGTTGTCAGAATTTTTAGGGTTCCAACTACCTACTTACTACAGGGAATGTTCTTATGGTCACCAGGTTTGCACGTTAAGTCCCACATCGTGCGTCGCAGTCGTACATTAAGCATGTTAAATCGTCAGGACCTAAAGTGATCGTCGACGCATGCAGGAGTCTCAATATGGCAATAACTCATCATATACTAACTTAGCTAGGATTGCTTAAATTTACAATATATTACGCGGTTATCACTGAGTCACGAGCCTCTGCTTATATGTATTACACACATATATACTAACAAAATTGTTTCTTTCATATTACTAATATTCTCCTAAAAAGGAACCAGTTAGCAACTCTACTCTACTCTACTCAATACTTAAACTCTACTACAAAATAAATAAATTTTGGAGAAGATAATTGGGTATGAACATTGAAATGGGACTACGGTGAATAAATTTATAATCACTTTCTCATTCTCTTTTTTTTCACTCACGTAAATTCTTTTTAAGTGGCGCGAGAATAAAACCACCTGATAGGTTATTAAAAGTCTTGCAATCGATAACAGAATGTCAATAATTGTTGTTAAAAGCATACATTGTTTTTGAGTAAGTGATTTCTTCTGTCTTTTTCATCTTGTTTTCCATTTCCAATTGGAAAAAAAACCCTAAAGTATGTTAACATGTACTGGATTTCAGTAAAACTAGGGTATAATATAACCAACCTAAAGCGCCAGCATCCATGTTGTCGTGTTTCGTTGGTGAGTGTGAGATCGGCGGCCCATTAATGCAGGGGTGACAGTTATCGTGGTAACTGTGTAAGCCTTACAATGGTACGATGACTGTTATGCCTTTTACGTCTCCAAGGGGTGTGAAAAAGTATCTCACTAGACCACCATAGTGTCGGTCACCATACTGCATTGTCTGCATTTGCAATGAGTATGGTGACCACAACTCTTGGATCCTATTTATGCTTTCCGTCAGGCAGAGTAGAGTCACTTTGACAGCCTCTTAACATAGAAAAAAAAAGAACTGTGACACAAAAAATCTGTTTTTTGTTATCGTCAGAGAGGGTTTTAACACGTCAAGAACACACAAGAGCACTTAATATAGAATAGTAAGTTATTGTTTGGTGTTTATTTGGTTTATTTTCTCATACAAATTAAAACTTTTTGTAAAAGCGTTGAACAATTAATTTTACAATTTTGTAAATATACACTTAAGTTACCTTAAATCTGTATTGAAATTGGATATTTGTAGGCCCGTTACTATTAAGTATAGTATTTTCATATATAGTATAGTATTTCACATATTTGACGATACATACTTTAGCGTGACACGATTAATATCATTAATTTGTTTTTCTTTATGTAGGTACACATTTTTGTAATTATAATTATTTTCTGAAAATCTGAATATTTTATCAATGTCGTTAATGACTTTATTTGTACAATTTTTTCATGATGCGTCAAAGCAAATAGTAGTAGGGTACAGAGTGACAGTAAGTGTGTCACTTTACAATAAAACATGAAAATATTTAAAACAGTTTCACTTCATATCACTTTAATTTAATTTAAGTTTATCTTCCTCGTAATATATGTATACATATATTGTTGCTCATCTTGATAAAAATATATATGTATAATAGATAAAAAAAATAATAAAAAAATTGACTAGAATACTAGATACTAGAAAATAACAGATCAATACGGTATTACTGTTATATTTCTGAATACTTCTACTACATTTTCTATGCATATATTATTCATCTATTCACCTTTAGTTAAAGACAGACTCTAGGTACGTAGGTAGGTATATTTCGGCCGTACCGCAATTAAAATTTATTGCTCCTGCCGAACCAGCGCTAATTGTCTACCCAATAGTCAAAATGAATTCCATTTACAGTTAGAAATCTATAAATTGATTAGTGATGTTAAATTTAAATCTGTGCGCTTTAACGCCTCTCTGGATCAAATAGATCGGATTATCAATTCAACGCCTGTTTTAACAGTCATTTCGGTGTTAGGATTAAGTTTTAGCATTGTTTTAAATTTTGATTGTTTTTTAAATGTTGTTTCGAATACATAAAATAGTACTAAAACGTTGAAAATTTTGAGAAAATCCTAAAAAATCCCCTCGAAGTCAGAATGGTTTCCAGCGCTTTTTTACTTAAAAAAAAAGTAAAGCAGTATCTACTGAAACAGCTGGCAGAATTAACCAATACATGATTGTCATCTTATACTTGTCTTATCTACTTAAGTATGTATTTACATATAATTTGTATAAAATTTAGTGTATAATAAGTTTGTAAATGTGTACTTCATTTAATACAAGCCAACATCACCTGGAACACACCCACTTTTTATTTTCTCTGCATTACCCAAAGGTTGACTGGTAGAGAATGTCGTGGACATTAAGTCCGCCTATGTACTTAAAGTGCATGATGTAATAGATTGACTGCACGGTTGACCTAGTGGTTTAAGCGATAGCCACGTCGCTCTCCACTTTGTTAAGTGTTGTGGGTTCAAATCCCACATGGAACAACAATCCACAAGTGACCCACAAATTGTTGTTCTGAGTCTGAGTGTTTGAGTTTGTGTCCGTTTCTTGTATGCTGTAAAGTTTCGCGGTGACACAGGATTTATTCTGAATGTGGGCGTTGTCTTTTTAAGAATAAAAAAATTAAAAAAGGAAAATGAAAAATGTTAACATTTTTTTGTATTTTCATATAGTTTTATTAATCTTATTTCTGCTGTTGTTTTTTTGACAGTCTTAAATGTAAATTGGAAGTTATTTTTTATGATGATGATGACGTACCGATTGCAGTTACGGTGGCCAGTCTCACCGGAGACTACACTACTACGCAGGAGCTATAACTTCTGTCTCTCGACCTCATGATCCGATGAGAGGGTTATCCGACACATCCAGAGAGAGCTCAGGCGCAGGACCGACGTCTTTACGTGCTTTCCAAAGCACGGAGGTTAAGGCCCTAACTTCCAAACTCCGGACATTAAGCATTTCCATAATTAGAAAAATTCAATAAAACTTTTTGGCCCGACAGGGCTATCGAACCCCAGACCAAATAAAAAAATGCAGTAACCGTTAGAAACCATTTCAGAAAAGTAATAGTTTCATCTATGACTCAAAGTATTTCCAAGTAAAAGAAAAATCTGTATTAACATGAGTAGGACCTAATAATATACGAAAAAGTAAATAAAATGAACTTAAATTCACTTTTTTTGCTATGTTTTATATTATCATTTTACTACTTTACTTTAGATAATAAATGTCATACAAGCATATAATTTAAATACAATAATATTTAGAAAAAGTGCCTTTTCGTTGACAACACTTAGTTGATATAGGACATTTAAGATTGTTGGGATTGTCTATTACCAAATTCTTGTTTGAATTACATATTCGTAAACGGGAAGACTGCAATAGATATACGAGTATAAACCTCTAACAGTACAATAACGACTAATGAAAATAAAGAAATTCGCGTAGATATACACATTTAGTAGTTAAAGGCCACACAAAATTCTTGGCATGTTATATTTCCAACAACAATTATTTATTAGCATTCTATTTCATCTATGAAAAAAAAACATTTACACAACTTGGATTTAGAATATGAATGGTTCCTGAATTCATTCACAAACCATTCGGAAGTTCACAGTTCGGAATTGCACTAACTTTTGCATGAAATCAAAACATTTCAAATTCACCGAACCATAATTCAATTTGCAGACTGTACTATGATTAAATTGCGTTGCTGTGAATTTGTTATTATTTCTGTTTATGTATTTTTAGTTCTATATTCTAAACGTTAATATAAATTGATAAAAAAAATTGTTTAACGTATGGCCTAAATCATACTTACAAACAGATTTATTTTATTTGACTACACGGTTGGCCTAGTGGTTTAAGTGGTCGCCACGCTGCTCTATACTGAGCTGTGTGTTGTGGGTTCAAACTACACATGGGACAACACTTTGACTATAAATTTAAATTTATAGTTAAATTGTAAATTTTAAATTCATCTACAAATTTTTGTTCTGGGTCTGAATTTTCTTTGTGTCCGTTTCTTGTATATTTGTAAAGTTCCCCGCAGCACAGGATTTATTCCTAGTGCGGGCGTTGTCTTTTTTATTAAAAAAATCATAAATTCTAATTGTATATATACGACACATAATAACTACAATAACATAATTTGTATATAAGTAGAATTTTCTTTTTATCATCATCATCAACGGACTTTAACAGTCCACCTGGACTAGGCTTTTTCTTAGCAATGAGGTCTTGGCCTACTATGCCACACTGGTCACATGGATTGGTTTAGGGTTTGTTTCAGGTTGGGATACGACTGGGCCCTTCCAGGTCGCCTCCCCCCCGGGCTGGGCGTAATTTGTTACGCCGATGACACATTGGTCACGGCCCGGGGAGCGAACTTTCAAGAGGTGGCGCGTCTAGCCACCACGGGAGTCTCCCTGGTGGTCGGGCGTATTGAGGCGCTGGGTTTACGGGTGGCCCTGGACAAGACGGAGGCCCTTTTGTTCCATGGGCCCCGTCGTGGTCCACCCTCCGGCGCCTCCATCGTGGTCAATTCGGTCCTTGTACCGGTTCAGGCCCAGATGAAGTATCTGGGCCTGATCCTCGACGGCAGGTGGCTCTTCGACGAGCACTTCCGACAGCTTTCTCCAAAGCTGGTCGGCACTGCTTCTGCCCTTGGGCGACTTTTGCCCAATTTGGGTGGTGCCAGCGTCGCGACGAGACGGCTATACACGGGGGTTGTCCGGTCAATGGTGCTGTATGGTGCACCGGTGTGGGCGGTGGCTCTGACCGCCCAGAATAGGGCTCGCCTCTGGCGTCCTCAGAGGATATTGGCGGTTAGAGCCATACGCGGTTACCGCACTGTATCGACGGAGGCGGCGTGCGCCTTAGCCGGAACTCCCCCGTGGGATTTGGAGGCGGAAGTGCTCGCCGAAGTTTATCGGCGAACGGCAGACTTCCGGGTGGGTAGCGGCATCCGGCCCCCGCCCGAAGAGATACGTGAGTGGCGAGAGGCCGCTCGTCGAGCCACGGCTGGAGGCTCCACGTGCTGGCTTCGCCGCCGTGGAGGCTCTCCAGCCGATCATAGCCGAGTGGGCAGGGGGACAGCACGAGACTCTTTCCTTCCGACTGACGCAGATCCTTTCCGGGCACGGTTGCTTCGGGAAGTATCTGTACTCGGTCGCCAGGAGGGAATTGAGTCCCGCCTGTCACCACTGCGACTGCAGTGAGGACTCAGCTCAGCACACGCTGGCGATTTGTTCCGCCTGGGCGGCGCAGCGTGGGGTCCTCACCGCAGTTATTGGAAGAGATCTCTCGCTACCGGCCGTCATGCGCTCCATGGTCGGTAGCGACAGTTGTTTTACCGCGGTCGCAACCTTCTGTGAAGACGTAATTTCGCGGAAGGAGGCAGCGGAGAGGGCCCGGGAGGACGACCTCCACTCGGACCCAAGAGGCGCGCGTACCAGCGCCTCATGCCGCCTTAAGTGTGGCCGCGGGTGGACGGGACGGGTTTTCCCCTCCATCCGCTATAGCGGCCAGCCCCGAGGAGGCGACGTCCGCGTGTGCCGTACGTCGCCTAAACGGAGAGGTTTTCCGCAGAAGGTGCCCGCGCTAGCGGGCAGGCGCTAGAAGGGATCTGGATGTCGTAATAACAGCTGTGCCTGGATCTCTCCTATGTCAGGCGCAGAGTGGCACACCATGTGGTTTTAGTCGGTTCGATTCCGACACACCGCCTCGCCGTAAAGCCCGGTGGGGTGACGGCCCGAGAGGGTTTCCACACGTTAAAAAAAAGGCTTTGTTTCAGGTTTTTCTTCACCTTGCGATGATATTCGCGTTAGTCGCTTCTTACGACACTCATGGGAAGAACAGGGGTGGTGACTTTCCGCTTACTTAACCCGTCATCAAGATTTTCAGTCCTTTACCATCTGGGTTCAGACCCGGTCACAGTACAACAACCCCTCTCCTTAATGTCACAGTGCTGGTTTGGATTGATTTATTGAATGCCTTTAATACAACGCTAGTAATAAAATCAACAAAGACTTGAATTTCAAAAAAAGCTGGTTTGCATCATTTGGGTTGTCAGTATATCTAACTAAATATTAAGTTATCGTTAGGGACAATCTGTCACCAGCCATCTCGTACTTCTTATACACTTCCAATTCTTGAAGACAGACAGAATTGAAAGTGTGCTGTAGTGTGTGGATATAAATAAAATAAATACCAGTGATGATGTTCATGAGTTGCAAATATGTAGATGAAATCGTCAAAATCGAGTATATGATTCGTAATCTACATAATCAGTTAAAAGTTGATAATAGGTAATCACATTTAAAAACAACTAAAATAGCAAAACTCTATAAGCGAGCAATAGCTGTCATCCCGTCAAACCTCGATAATCAAGTTTGAGGTTTATACTTTATACATACGAGTATAATACTGAAGTTATTTTTGTATATTACACCGAAAGACTAAAACAAAAACAAATACACAAAGAAAACTAAAGAAATGAGCAAAAATACACACACAAAGAACGTAAGAGAGACAATATGGTCCATATATTGTTTTCCTTTCGGTTTCTTGTAATAATATAACAAAATGCTAAGACCAGAATTGCGTATGGCCAAGTTTGCCAATTTAATACAATTTTCCATTTCCGAAGTGTGTTTAACATTTACTACTAAAACTAAAAGATTCAAGAGACACCACTTCCATACTCTTGTTGCCGACGCGATCAGAAATCACATTATATATATTTACAGATATATTCCTTGTACCTACCGTAAGATTAAAAAATGTTATATAGATTTGTTTCTGTTCTGACTCTACTCTGCCTGATAGAAAGCATGACTACAATCCAAGATATGTGGTCACCATACTCATTGCGTATACAGACAATGCAGAATGGTAATCCATACTATGGCGGCCTTGTGAAATGCTTTTTCACACCTCGTTTGAAGACGTAAAAGGCATGACAGTCATAGTAGCAGTGTGAGGCTCACATACTCGTATTTATCATGATGACTGTCTCCGGTTTGTATATGCTTTAATAAACTCAAAAACTTCTGCATCCATTGAGCTAAAATTTTGGTCCGTTGAAAAATCCTTTTCCGAGATTTATTTTTTTGTTTTTCGTGTAAATTTTTGTTCCTAATTTCTCATCAATGCAACAACAAGTTACCAAAGCAAAGTGTGGTTGATTACAACAACCAATACGGAAACTAATGTACTGCTACTGAACATCGACTCTTTCTTTGCTTAATTTCATAGTGCAATGATGTATTAATCCATCCACAGATCCAAATATATATCTACATAGGTACTTACTTTTGTAGTATTTTTTAGGTCAAACCGTAGTCCATTTAGATTGGCTTGACACAAGACCATCAACGCATTCTCCGCTAATGTACCGTCGACTGTAACAATGCCCATTCAAATTGGGGAATTTCGAAGAACAGATCCCTGGTCACTGTTTTGGTATTTATTAATATCTACTCTTCAAATGGAATAAGAAAACTGTGGTAAAAGTTGCGTTACTTCGGAGTACCTGTGTTTTAGTTAAATAATAATTTATGATATTAAACTATTAAATTTTATATTGTTTTCGTATTGTCTTTATGGGAACGACATCGCACGTATTGGATCACCCGTATAACTAACCTCAGAAAACCATGATTATTCAGCATTATCGTTTAAAACTCTTTATTATTATTTTGCCAATAGTTTATCACTTTTCAGAGTTGAGTATTCGGACAATGAATACATTTTATTATTATTAATATTAACGACTGTCATGACGCCATACTCCACGTAAATTTACTAAAAACTAACACAAGCAAAACCAATAATATACCATGCTATTATTTGTGCTAAAAAGTTTACGTTATTTTTCATATTATTTAGTTTACTGCCCTTTTCTTGAAGTCACGAAACTGTCTTAAATTTTCATGAATGTCGAAAAAATGTATTGTACTCTCTTGACATTATGTGGTATTTATATTTTAACCTGCTGTCGAGAACACATAGTGTGAAGAGAGTTATCGACAGCAGGTTGAAATAAAGTTACAACGCTCAAAGGAATCAGGCGCTAAAAGGTTATTCCGCATAGTTTAACACCAGTTCTAAATATCACTAAATTCATCATCATCATTAGAATTTAAAAGACTGAAACAATACACGGAGAAATATTGTAGAAGAATTTGGATATGATTGCAATGCAGTGGGTGGAATAAAAATCCAGTTAGTAGAGCCACGCTGATTTCAGCACGACCGGGGCAGTACTAGCCTCTCACAGAAGATCAATCTAAAGCGACAGCATCCGTGCTGTCGTGTTTCGTTGGCGAATGCGAGACCGGTGGCCCATTGATGCAGGGGTGACAGTTTTCGTGATAAGTGTGTGCAATACAATGCCACGATAACTGTCATGCCTTATACTAGTGCCTAGTTGTAGTGACTAGTAACCTAGTGTAGGTCACCATGCTGCATTGTCTGTATTTGCAATGAGTATGGTGAACACAAATTTTAGATTCAATTCATGCTTCCCATCAGGCAGAGTAGAGTCACTTTGGCTAGTTCTTAAAATAAAACAAAAAAAGAAAAGCCACGAACGAATGAATAAGTTCTTTAAAATTTCACAATCGTTGCAGACAGAAGTCTCGGAAGAATTGATTCCATTATAAGTATTAATTTTTCGATATTACAATACATCAGAACTGTTTTTTCAATCAATTTAGGTATAAACATACAGCATCATGTCTCAAAGAAATAAGACATTCTTTTTTAGTTGCAGCCGAGTGTGAGATTACCTCAGTCTTACGGTTATGTGTCACTTGAATAACGAAAGTAGAATTTACTGGGCAAAACCATTGGAATTTAGAATAAGAACATAAGGTAGCAGCGACGGCCAAGCTAAGAGCCCAAAAATAGAATCTATTTTGCTTTAACAAGGTAGTCTCACGCAGCTGCCTCGCGGTCGCGTGGTAACCATATATAAACACGCCTCTAGAACTGATTAGAGCAGTTGATTTAAATGAACTCCACGGACGTTAATATACTTTGACTTTCCAGCGTTGAAATGTTAAGAAAATTAATATGAAATACCTTAATCACGTTCAATACATCCAAAATACTTTTCAAATGGTTATACAGTTAACGTCAATGCTATTGTCAATATCGTTACTAACAAATAAACAAAATAATTTAATCATATATTTTTGTTGTAAGAGAGCCATGCTATATATATATGTGTTATCTATACAAAAAGATTAAATTAATGTCCGATTGTAATTTCAAATTAAAAGTTTTTCACTAAATGTACACGAAAGCGTACATGTATGGTACTTATGTACTCGTATATAAAAAAAAATGTTTCATCTGTCTGTTTATTTGTTCCAGCTAATCTCTATAATTGCTGGACTCATTTTGAAAGAGCTTTAGTCAACAGATATCTGATGTTATAAAGAATACTTTACTACTTCTATTTTTGAAAAAAATAGTGTTACATAAAAACGAAATTGAAATACTGAGGGGCGCAGCTAGTACATACTAAAAAGACTAAAATAAGTCATTATTCAAAATATGCACATACCTCCTTGTTTTCATGTAAAATACTGGAGTGAGATTGTTAGTATTTTTTCTTAAATGTCGTTACGTAGCTTTTGGTCTGTACTATATACTGAAGTAGATTTTAATTATAACCTTTTTGGCTTCTAAAGGTATACTTAAAATTTTATTTTTAAAAATTACATATTGTTTCATGTAATTTGTAATTGTATAACAATCAATCGTTTAATTAATATATATATTTTGAATTTGAATTATCATCATCTTCATTTCCACTTACCAAGCGGCTACACACACTCAACCTTCCATATACTTAGTACAAATAGTATTCAAACTAACGAACCTACTACTATATGATTCTACCCTTAAGTTTGTAAGTGAACCAAAGTCAATGTAGGACATTACTTTAATTAAGTTAGAAGCTTGTTATGCTGCTCACGCGTTTATGAAGTCGCATGAAGTGATTGTGAGAAAATTCACAGTAACTAAAACTTCAGGTACAAGTTAGCGAACAATTTCAGAAAGCTGTCAGTTCTGCTTGAATTATCTGTATCATATAAAGAGAAAAGCTAGTTTTAGTTTGCTCCCATTTAGCTCGAGAAACAGATGGTGTGACTGGTAATATTAACTGTAAAGTTAATATTACCAGTGGTACGTACGATACCTAGTATTACGTGATCAGCGCTAAAAAGGCTTAAACTTGTTTGTTCTTGTACAATATTAGCGCAAAAGGCAACTCATTTCAATCTAAATTCTGTCGTTTTATTTACAAGCATAATTAGGACCACACCGCACTACATTATTATTTTGTGATTGCAGTGAAAAGTAGGACAGAATGATTTCAATATTTGACACTGACTATTACTCTTAATGAATATTTAAACGAACTTCTATTGATTTTATAAGTGTGGGTTTATTTTTAGAGTCTGTTAATGACACCTGTATACTTTTTTTATGTTTTTACATAACATAGTTTAGAGGAAAAACGATATAGATTGGGTTCGCGCTCCTAGGGCGCTGAGAAGAAAGTTTCTAGCCATACTTCTAGGCAAGTGCTATAAATTTTATCTTAAAAAGTTCTAGTAACACACAATAGGTTACTTTGATTCTCGAGTAACATCCAAAGATAGGAAGTTGATTAAATATACTTTAAAATGTCTCTTTTACATGTCAATTCTCTAGGCAACTAAAATTATGGAATCGAAAGCTCAATTAATCAAATATTTACGGACTAAAATATAACGTTACAAGTACTGCTGAGACACAATCTTCTAAATAAATGTCAATTTGAATTCAAATGGAAAGTTTTCAGCGAAAATACTTTCAGATTTTCACAGACTGAGAAATGTGTTATAAGAGCTTATATTTTGCATATAAAATTGTTCTTGCCAGGCTTCTGAACAGCCTATAATAGTCCACTGCTGGATATAGGCCTCTCTTCAAAAGGAAGATTCTAGCCTACCTTATCACGCTGGCCAGACAGGTAGGCATATAGTTTGTTTCAAGTTTACCTTCGCTTTGCAGTGACGTTGCCCTACATAATTCGCTCTCTCAGTCGCCTCTTACGACACCCATGGGATGAATAAGAATAGTGACACTCTATATTCTTAATCTCTCATCACGAAGTAAGCATCGGTACTAACAATTTTCAAATTTAAAACCTTTAAGTTTGAAAATTGTTCAATCATTCAATCATCAATCAATTTTTAGAGTCACGTTTTAAATAAATACCTTCATCCTGTTAAATGTCGGCTTTATTGTGATACGATTAACAATACCTCAATATATACATATATATTGATGATATATTTACAATAGATTACTAAAGACTAAAATTAACTAAACTAATAGCTCTTAAATTAAAGAGATATAGTTATTCTAAGTGAACATCTATCTATCACACCAATTACATGAATGTACTGATAAATTTCTTTTTTACGTACATCGATTTTTTTTAATAATTATATGGATGTAGGTAGGTACCAGTTTAGTAATAAACTACACTGTAATTTCACGCAAAGCCACTAAGACCTTTTGTTAGGTCTTATAGATCTAAAATGTCACCAAGTTAAACAGATTTCTTACCTTTCAAGTTCAATACAGCTAATTACGAATAATAATCCAACTAATACCAATCACTATATAAACATCACTATTTCACACTTAAAACTTATAACCTAGTATTTATACACTTTAGTTAATGATTAAGAAGTTTCGTAGAGTTTTTCGAAGCTGACAAGCAATTTCAGGAGCGATATTCACGTGCGACCGCGAAGCTTGCCTCCACGCGACTGAAAGCTGTGAAATGTTTCCTGCAGGCAGTAAGCAGCTTTGTGGTTATTAGTATAAAGGCTTAGGTAAAGAATTGTAGGAGTGTTGTGATACAGGCTTATCCTGTGTTTGGTTAAAGGCTTTCTTTTTTTGCTTGTATTTGTTAACGGCTGTTTTTAAAGTTTTATTTACTGTCGTTTTAATCAACATTGTAGGTTTTTTTTATCGTAAACTTTTACCACAGTTTCACTTGTGCTTATCATATAGTGTAATAATATATAGCCAAATCATATTTGTGTCGGCATACAAAAGTAAACTATTTAAATCTCAATAATTTTAAAGTCTACACCTTAGCATGTTCAAATAAATAAAATTAAACAAAAAAAATTAAGTTAATTGAGAGACTTTCTTTTAAGAAACTAGTTGATCAAGGCTCTTAAAGTCATTCATAATAGTAAGTTAACCCAGGTGTAAATTATTTACTAGCGGCAATTTACTACTTTACTTTTAGTACATTTTATTTTTCTAATGTAAGACATCTCTATTTAGAGCGGCACAACGTAGCTACAACTAAAACTGAACACAATTTAACAACATTGTACAACTAATTTGAACCTTACGAATTGGTGATAAAGCAAAAAGTGAATATGAAATCAAAGCGGTAGTTATGCTGATTTAGATTTGAGATTCTTGAATGTGACGAGCTTGTGAATCTTCAATCACATATACAACAACACAAATACTAAGTGTTGTTAATTAGTTCTATATTTAGTTTGGAAATACAACTATCACATTATCTACGTGGCTTTCGTTTGCAATCACACTAATCCGCTTTAACTTACACATTTTAAAATTTTTAGTACCACTTTTATACATAGGTGAGTAGCGTAATTTATCTATAAAACTCCGTTTTTCCAGTTAAGGGATGTTTTATTATTTTTCGACTTCTTAGAAGAAACAATACAAAAGTCATTATAAGACCTGGACCTTCGAATAGATCGTCGTTGTTGTATACTTAGCTATCAGATCCTTGGTTAGTTTAATCTGTTAAATAGTAATAAGACTTCCATTTGGACTTACACACATATTGTGTTAGTTAATATTGTACCTATATATGTTAATAATTCAAAATTACTAATAGTCGCGCAGTGATCGAAATTCGACCACAAGAACATAACTTATATTACATAAATTTGTATAAGCGAGCGGTATTTTACGTGGTATTTTTTAAATAGGGTAAATAAGACTTTTCTGTTTGACATTCAGTAAGACCACAGTAAACATATAAAACAGTAATCTATGTCTATGTCAGTACTCCATGTCTATAGACAAAATGATAAACAAAAGAAACGTTTGACCACAGAGTATGTATGCGTGTAACAAGTACTTGTCTGTGTGTGTCAAATGGACAGTAGTGTGTGTAATGTTTTATTTATTGATTTAATGTACTTAATAAGCATTGTTATTGAAAAATATTAGCGTCCTGCACTTCAACTACATTTAAAATATAAGTGTGCCAAATTTCATACTCCTCTGTCTGCGCAATTTTTGTAAAACGGGGTCTAAAGTTTCTGCTTCACGTATTAATATGTAGATTTGCTAATAAAGATGCATGGATGCAAAGATGAGTCAATATTAACCTCCTAGGAAAACAGTATTGAGCAATCTTTTGTTGCTTGTTACCGAGACAGTCAGGTTATCGGAATATAACCCCCTCCTCCTGATTCTGGAGGGTGGAAAGTCAAAGTTAGCAATAAACTAGTGAATCTAGCTACATGTGCCATCTCTTGCGTATGTCTAACATAAACAGCTGTCATTATTTGACAAATGAAAGATCTGTTTATTTTTAAAACCCTTGAAGTTACGACAACACGTTTGCCTACTATACAATTAAAAAAAAAAATTTCTGATTTATTATATTCTACTCTAAAAAATACTTGTTAAAAAGTAACTATACCAGTTTAAATTAATATCCCTAAATGCATAACTCATAATTTATACACGGCCAGTATCTAAACAGCAAACAACTCAGTAATGAAAAATGGAAAAATTAATCCTTAGTGTACGCTCAGCAAATTTAAAAATAATAAACCGAAGAGATCAACTCATCACGCTTACCACTACAATTGCTCATTTAAAATAATGTACAATACAAGAGTCTTTATTTAAATTAACATGTTATTTACTGTGAGAGAGTTACGCGGCTACAGTCTCACCAATGATGATTGAAACAAAAAATGTTTGAAGAAATGAAGTTATGAATAACTACGTTATTTGATACATAGCATATACATCAACCTAATCGAGATTATTTGGGGTGGGCTACTAGCTCAACTAATTTACCTTACTTTTACCTGAATATCAGTTTTTCAAAGTAGCCACTGGTATCGGACCTCCGCAACCCTGAGGGTGAACTAAATTCGAAGATTTAACTAGCTGTCAGTATAATTGAGGGCATTGACTTCCCACTAACGACTGCCATAGATGTTCATGATAATCGAGACAACTTAACGTGCTCTCCGAGGTATGGGCGTGAAACACTGCCAAACTTCCATAATCAGGACGGTTAATAAGAATTTCTTGTAAGAAAAACCCAACAACATTTTTGCCCGACAAGGGAATCGAACCTGAGACCTCTTGATTGGAAGTCGCATACGATAACCGCTAGGTCAACAAGGTAGTCTTATTTATATCTTATCTATTTCAATTTAAGTTAAATGACGAGAACTCAGTTGGTTGTATCATGCTAATATAAAATACGATGAGCACCGATGACCGATTACAATATGGTGGGATGTCGGAGTGTTATAATAAATAGCAGATTTCCAACCACTGTTCTACTTACTCCTAATGTTTTTAGATTTCTGACAGAGTTTCATATGAATCCCTACGAAATAATAAATACGTAACATGTGTATGTAACAGACAGCTACACATTTACAGCTAAACCTTTGAAATGATTTTAATTAAATTTAACATGGAGATACTTTGATACTTGTGAAAGGAAATAGGCTCCTTTTTACCTCGATAAACGATTAGTAGGTAGGTATTAGAGCCACGCTGATTTCAGTACGAGCGGGCCGGCTCGACCGGGGCAGTACTACCCTCCCACAGAAAACCAACCTAAGGCGCCAGCATCCGTGTTATCGTGTTTCTTTGGTGAGTGTGAGACCGGAGGCCCATTGGTGCAGGGGTGACAGTTATCGTGGAACTGTCTAAGTCTTATACTGTCACGATGACTGTCATGCCTTTTACGTCCCCAACTGGGGTGTGAAAAGCATCTCACAAGACCACCATAGTGTGGGTCACCACACTGCATTGTCTGCGTTTGCAATGAGTGTGGTGACCACAACTCTTGGATTCTATTCATGCTTTCCATCAGGCAGAGTAGTGTCACTTTGACAGGCTCTTAATATATTATAGATTAAAAAATGACACTTAAGCGTAGTTGCTGGCAATCGCAAGCCGTTAAAAAATACATTGTATGGTACTATCTAAAGAAAAATATTCAATTTCGCCGCAGTGCTACCTGTAGCACTATTTCACATGAACGTTAAAATAAATAAACCAAAATTAAGTAGGTACAATAAAGTTATAAGCGGAAATGAAAATCAAACTAACTTTAAATTTACATGAAAATTAAAGTCCTTAAAATTCATTTGGCGAATTCAATTAAAATGGTAATTGAGTAGAATTGTATCTGCTGGCTTTTAGTCGCAATGAATGCGTTACTGGCCACTGACGGAGCTCGGATCTCATCACTTCATATCATATTCAATTTATTTTTCCACTGCAACGTTATAGAACTTAATCTGCTCAATAAATCTGTATGTTACAACATATTTTAAACTAATCTTAAACAGTTTTCTTAAGTAAATCCGATGTTAATAACAAAACCTAACGAAGACCAGCATTAATCCCTTAAAGAAATAAAAAAAGACTGAATACAAAGCTACAGAAATGAAAAGCTAAAAGATAAATAATAATTTTTTTCGATTTCGATCTATAGAATGTCAGTCTTGGAGCGGGGCGTGCGACTCGTCGCGCTGACATCGGGTAGTCGGTCGAGCACGGCAGTACTATGATATTCTACGTATGCGGTAGCTAATTTGTTTTCTTCTCGTGTCGTTCCGTGACCCACGTCGAAACAGAAAGACGATTTCTTAGTTTGTCGCTGGTCTCTGTGGTATTATTTTTGACTTATATATGAAGTGGTTACAGTCGCTAGGGTGATTTTGGCTTGTTGAACCAAGAAGTTTTGCACTCCGACTTTACTTGAACAGTCCAACTGTTCAATTAAAGTCGGGGTCCAGAAGACTTAACCTCAATTGCCGTGTATTCACCATTTCAAAAACTTGTATATATTCAAATAGCGCCAACACTTTACAACGGATGGTCTACAACAAGGATAGGTAAGTACCCATCGATAGCAAGTACTTTACGATACACCTTTTGTTAAATTTGCATTATTATGACGTATCATAATATAATTAAGAGATCACTATCTCACCCGCGCTACTTTGTAACAACTTTTATTAATGCTCGGCTCCTATTGATCGTAGTGTGATGTTAGATATACGGCATTTAGTCTTCTTCAACATCCAACAAAAAAATAATTTTTCAATTCAATTCAGTGGGTATTTAAATTCTCAAATTCGTATCAATATTACTCAAAACAAATCGTAAAGAGTATACCAGTCACTCAGTTTCAATTCTCTTGCGACATTCAAGTGCCTTACCCTCATCGTTACTCCGTTGACATTGTAACATTTGAAGTTTAAATGAGTAATACGGGCGCAATATACACATTATTTAAATTTCCATTTTCATTACTGCTAAGGTGTATCCAATAGATATCAAATTTGACTGCACGATTGGTTTAGTGGTTTAAGCGGTCGCCATACCAACCTCTACTGTGCAGAGTGTTGTGGATTCAAACCCAACATGGGATAACACTTTGTGTGGTCCACAAATTGTTGTTCTGAGTCTGGATGTTCTTTGTGTCCGTTTCATGTATGTTTCTAAAGTCTCACGCGATACAGGATTTATTCGTAGTGCGGACGTTGTCTTTTCTTTTTTTTTTTAAAAAAGATATGGTATTTATATCTTATGTTATGTATAGAGTTTTATGACCTAAATATATAAAACTTGCCACTGACCTCAGAAATTCACCAGTGGACAGTATTTGGTTATTACCAATAAGGTGAATAGATGAACTTATTAAGATCTTAAAAACATTGATAAAAACTTTTCAGATTTAGGATCATGAGCTCGAATACTTTTAGAATATTTCAGATATTATCTGTTATTTATTTGTGATCGAATCTAATTCTAATTAGATTTAAGTTTCTCATGCATTTTCAGTACTTCTAACTAAATCATTTAGGTAAAAATTTGAATAATCTATTGAACTGTCACCAAGTGATACTGCTTTACAAATTGTTAAGACAAAAACGTAAATATATTTTTAGGAGTAGATATAGCTAGTTGGTCAGTAGTTACTCAGTAATAATACAGAAGAAATTTACATGATTTAAAGACAACTTTATATATTATTGGTGTTTGTATATAACTAGTTTCTTATAATAAATAAATAACTGGACACCGAACACACAACACCATCTAGCTTCAAATAAATTAAAGCTTATATTTTGACAGCTAGATTGTCAGATAGAATATTTATACACTTTATTTTGTAAATACATACAAATTATACATGCAAAAACTCAAACTCCGAAACAAATATTTGCAGATCATACAAACACTTGGTCCGACTTGGCAATCGAACCCGAAACCTCATGCACAGTAGTCGCATATGCTGCCGTTGCGTAACAGAGGCAGTCAAATAATAAAAATAATTATAGTATGAAATTTTCAAGGACCTGTTTAGTTCAGATTAACACTTAAAATTGTATAATCATGATTATATTCGTACATAATCATAAGTGAGCTTCTTTTATATTTTATTGACTGATACATATTCACATTAATTAAAACATTTTAGTACTTACCTAGTAACTGAATGTAATCAGGACTTAGTCGTAGCTACTAAAAATTATACAATATTTTATTAAATAAGAAATACGAAAAAATATAAAATAACTTGGTCTAAGATTGGTATAAGAATTTGGTCTGCCACATTAAGTTTCGTAACAGATGATTTTATTTTTTTTTAACATACACACTATCCTACGGTACGTCATCTTTGTGTAACTTCAATGGTTTAGACAGTGTATGCCAAGATAACTCTTAGAGGCCAGATTTTTTTCCAACTTAAGAGACATGTATCGTTATATTACGACCAAAATTACGATTACGATACGATTATGATACGATACGATTAAAATCATTACAAATTGTAGCCTATATGTTATTCCGATGTTATTACTGTAAAGTTTCATCCAAATTCGTCCAGTAGTTTTTCGTGAAAGAGTAACAAACATCCATACAAACTTTCGCATTTGTAATATTAGTAGGTAATATCATTTAAAATATCTTCGTTTAAATTTTATAATTATTAGCAAATAGTCAAATACAAAGCTACTTTACAACATACAACAAACTACCTACAAGTGTTTATACCAACAGAAACTTTTCACTTAAATAGCTAATACATGCAGATTGAAAGATCAAGAGTACTCGACGAAATCCAATTTCCTCCAATTCTGATTTCCATTGCATTCTTAAATCTACCTTGAAGAAACGCAAATCTAGAACGAACGCAAAATACTCAGTCTTACATAAAAAGTAATGAGATCTTCGTATTTGTTGGCAAGGCTTATAAATCTGGAACGTAAAAATGCTGAAATAATGCATAGTACAGTATGTACCCATATATCATATGTGAAATAAAATATTGAAAAAATTAGATTGGTAACACTTGTGAGCTGTTCAGGTGATGAGTCTCGGTCTCTATTAAATATATATGATAATAGGTTAGTTGACTGTATTATAAATAAACACCAATGTTCGCTTTAATAAAACAATTAACTCAAAACATGTCGGAAAATGTAATTATTATAGTTTTTATTGTTATTACGAATTTAATAAAATAAATATTGAAACATATTGTTCGGCTGAGTAGTCTAAAGTAGTGACGTTACAAGTTTTTATTTAGTATCATCAACAACCTTTTACAGTCCACTGCTGAACATAGACCTCTCCTTAGCAAGGAGGTTTTGACCTACTATACCACGCTGGCCAAACGGGTTGGAATAGGATTTGTTTCAAGTTTTCCTTCTCTTTGTAATGATGTTGTCTTGCATACTTTGTTCCCTTAGTCACCTTTTACGATACCCACGGCATGAATAGGGGTGGTAACACTATGTATTCTTAATCCCTTACCACACGGACAACTATTTAGTATATTTTTAATATAAAGTTATGGTTTTTGACACATAATAAGAAGTAACTTATTTCACTCAGGGTCATGTACCCTATTGTTAGGTAACTGGTTTGCCGCAGTGGCCTATAAGTGGCGTATTAGCAGACTTCGTAAAGTCCTTTCAGAACATTATAGAAGACTGTCAGGATATGCCTATAGGACGGAGTAGAGCTTTAGGTAGAAGTTTGATCGTTTCTTGAATGCTTGAAGTTCGCATCTGTCCGGATAAACTGTAGGCAAATTGTGAATAAAATTATAGTGGGCAAAATGTTAGCATCTAATGAGTTTCTATGTACCTTCAGGTAAATAGATTTGAATGAGCAGTAGTGAGTCATAACTCAAAAATACTAATATTATAAAAGCTAAAGTTTGTGAGTATGGATGTTTGATACACTTTCACGAAAAAACTACTGGACGGAATTGGATGAAACTTTACAGTAATATGTAATAAGAAATGAGATCTACGTATTCGTTTGAAAATTTAAAATGCAAGCATCGTAAATATACATTCGGAATAATACATAGGTTACAATTTCTAACGATTTTATGTAATGTGTAATATAAGAATACATGTCAATAAAGTTGGAAAAAAAAACTGGCCTTTGAGAGTTAACTTGGCGTACGCTGCATACACAAAAGTGTACTTGTTTGTATGTTAAAAAAAATAAAATGATCTGTTATGAAAATTAATTTGGCAGACCAGATTTCACGCGAGTTAAGCCGCGGGCAAAAGCTAGTAAACAATATAGAGCGCTATATTGATAAAGGTACAGGGCACGAACAACACAATAAAATAAAACAATAAATGTGGACGTAAACAAGAATATATAAGACTGTTTCCTTCCGAAAAAGTATGATAACATTAAATAGGGTTAGTTTGTTTCTGTTATGAAATAATCCTATTTAATCTGTATTAGAATTAACGGTTATTTATATTTATTAGGGATAGTGCAGATCAAAATTTCACACTACAACAGTGGAATATTAAAGATTGTTGATAACGATGCGAGATGGTTTTACTTACGTGTGTGTTTGTGAGATGCTTGAATAGTTTCGGACCCATCAGGAGACCTTTATCAACGGGTGAAACGACGTTTAGTGAATGCGTCGGGCGCTTGACCCTTCGTTGCTGTTGACAAACATATTGCGTGTATGTGAAAAAAAAATAGATTTTTTTATTAGGAACTTGTAAGAGTGCTTTATTTTGTAGGAGTAGTAGTGAGCGAACTCAAAAATTATAAAAAAAAAAATATATTTGCATATTGCGTAGACTAAAGAAAAAAATGTTCACATTTTCTGAATTTGAAGCTTATTGGAATATGTTCCATAATGGTAATACGAGTACGTCACAAAATGAAAAAAAATAACAGTTTTATTAATACTTTAAACTTTGACAGTAGGTACGTCTTAATCGGATCATTTATCAATTCAAATTTCGTTGAGGAAAGCAAGCGATACAACAAATCACAATATTAATGACATAAAGGTAAAAAAGAAATATTTGAATAAATCGGAATCTTTAAATGAATGTGAAAAATGAACATTTCAGTCTCTTCGGAGCAATTTGTGAGAATTTTGGCGGTAAATTTTGCGGTCTAATTTTGTCGTTCGTAAACTAAACTTTTATTTGATAATAATTATTCAAATTATTTAACTCTGTGTTGACTCTTTAAAATTATTTTATTTATTCTTTTTTTGTAAGGCAGGATAATTATATATGATATATAAACGACATAGACATTTTTATACAGCCATCTTAAAGTAAATCAAAAGACGCTTTGATGTTCAACAACTAAAGAGGCAAGCTAAAAGCCTAAAAAGCTTTGGGACGTGTTAAAATCTATAACAAGAAATATAATCACACAGCTACTATTTCTTTCTCCATCGTTACATCAGTCTTACAATGAAGTGTGTCTTAAAATGTGTTTCTATTTGACAATGTTTTTATTTGTGTAATCTTATTAATAAACTCAACTTAGTAATTTATTTATATCTATAAAATTAATAAAATAAATAAATATTAAAAACTTTTACAAATAATAAATAGTTACATACTTGTCCGTGTGGTGACGGATTAAGAATACATAGTGTTACCACACCTATTCACCCCGTGGGTGTCGTAAGAGGCGACTAAGGGAACAAACTATACAAGATAAGATCATTAAAACAAGAAGGAAAACTTAAAACAAACCCTATTCCAATCCGTCTGGCCAACATGGCACAGTAGGCCAAAACCTCCTTGCAAAGGAGAGGCTTATGTCCAGTAGTTGACTGTAAAAGATTTTTGATGATGCTGAGTTACATACGTGAAACAAATACCTGTCTACTGATTTATTTCTGCCAAATATTGTAGGAAAAAATATAACATAAAAATATGATATATCTTTATGAAACAAATATAATCATATAATTTTTTTTACGGGCTCATATAAATGAAAATCAGAAAGCTTTTAAAAGCGTGAATATAAAACTTTATAGAGCTTATATTTACAGAGACTTATAAATATTTCAACATAGTATCTTGTGTTAGTATTAGTAATGGATTAAAAAAGTTTGTCAATAAAATAACGTACTTTCTCCAGCCATCTTGGATTAGATGTGTATCATGTATAACAAAGTTGATTTCAAGCAACTATTGGAAGCGATTGTTAAACAGTTATATTTATTTTTTAAAACCTCAAAGGCAGGCATTGTAGGAATAGTAAGCAAGGCCATTATATTGACGATTTCCATTTAAGTTTCTCGTTTTAACTACGGGATCTGTTTCCTGAAGATATTCAAATTTGTATGATTGTACGTTTAGTTAGAGAAAGTAGTTTTGTTATAGTTATATTTACTTGAATTAGTATTACTTAAAACAGAAATAGTATAGTGAAATTGAAATTGCACGTGTTTCCCTCCTACTATGATCCCGGGTCCTTTAAGCGGGGCGTGAAAAAGCATCTCACTAGACCGCCATAGCGTGGGTCACCATACTGTACTGTCTTCATTCGCAGTGAGTACGGCGACCACCGCTCTTAGATTCTATTCATGCTTTCCATCAGGCAGAATTTAGTCACTTAGGTAGATTGTAAATAAAAAAAAAATAAAAAAGCGTTAAAGATTTACATACTAAACTGGATGAAATGTGTTTAGAAGCACATTACTGTATACTGCTTACAGTCGTTACATATTCCGACTCGCTTGATTTATGGTTGCTTACATTAACTCTTGTTGACTTTCAGTCTCCATATGGAAAGAATTAGGTTTTTTTTTAAATGATGTTGACTAATCTGGGATTGGATTTCTTTTCCAACGAGTCTATACTATTTATTTTGATGCTCAATCTGTAGACTATAAAGTTTTTATATCCGATAAAGGTACTTTTTCAGGCGTGCCTAAACTAAGCTCATTTACTTAATTGAATAAGTCTGAACAAACCAAGAACAATTTCATAAATTTGAATATAAACGATATTCTTTTACTTTAATGTGATTTAGGAAGCGTTTTTATATGTATATTTCAAATTGGAATAATTAAAGCTTGCCGTGTTTGTATATAAATATTTACTAATTCGTTTTCTTGTTTATTGAATTCCACCTCATAAAAGCTTTAGTTCAATTCAAAAATCACTTTGAAGCAAAGTGAACTGAATGCATTTTATATATCACTCATTTGATGATTTGAGGATGGAGTACAAACTAACTGCATTTTAGGATAAAATGGATAAAAAAGACCGTTTGTCGAAGGAAATGGATTGCATAATACCTTTTTCTGCTACTTCATCTTGTTTCCAATATAATCCGCAATGGCTACCAAACACGATAGGTAAAGACAGGTTGGTTCGTTGAAATTCGGTGTTAAACGTGCACTCACAGTTCTTGAAGTATTTTAGTCTATAATACAATATATTAAGAAACATATCGTTAACGTCATGAGAGACGACGTAGATATTGAACGTGAGCTAAGGTCAGCAGCATGTTGGTACACAGGTTTGCTCAGTGTAGTCGAGAAGTTAAAATTACCCTCCTTAAAGCATGTTGTCAGAATCTATGTGCGAGCAATTTGTGGACTAAATATACTTTTATAAACGATCGTAAGTGACATTCAAGATGCAATACAATAATTGCTTTAGGATGCTGTTAGGACTGCCACGTTTTTGTAGTGTATCACGCATGTTCCCTACAGCGCGAACAAACGATTTCTACGCATACGCATTAAAATCAACTCTCTGCTTACAAAAATGTGGACTAGTTTCAATGCTATTCTTACCTCGCTAAGCAACAGACTATATGCACCCTGGTTGCGTCATACGATGACAGTTCTAGTTAGGCCAGGTTGAGATAATAGGGGGTGCTGAGCTAGAAAACCTCCACGTGGTGCACCCTGGTAACGTTGGCGACGGCACTGTTTCTTCCTGTACCATTTGGAAGAGGACATCACCGCCAACGGCTGATATTCTAGCACAAAGAAGAGGAGGCCATTTTCTTCGGACATTCGGTTGAGGCTTGGTCCAACAGAGCGGACATTTTTGTCGATTCCTCTGTTGGCCATCATTGGCCAGGAAAACCTCATTAAAAAATCGCGGAGGTGGGACCCTTTCATGGGTCGGCGTTTCTCCACTGTCAATGGTGGAGAAAGGAGAACGGGCTCGAGGTGTACTCACACTGCCGCCGAGCAGGCATTGGAAGATTTAATCTTCCTGCCACCGTTGTCACATCGTAATCCCGAAAGGTGTGTCGTGATTTTGTCTCGCGACACTAATCGGGGGCGAGGGTCTTGGCTTAGCCGCCCGGACTGCGAGGAAGAAAACCTCTTTAAAAAATTACCCCGAATCCCGTGTTCTGGTGCGTAACCAGGGGATGCATGGCTGATGGGTTGTGCAGTCGCAAGCGCACCCCCAGCCAAGGCACCTGCGGACCCCTCGGTTGGTCATAAATGTACGCTTGCCCGGTATTGGGGATCTCTGCCCGGGTTGACCTTTATTCTCCCATCTCGTGGGTTCAACTATGGAAATTGAATTAAACAAAAATATAAAAACTAACGAAGGAAAGAAGGAGATAGAGAGAGTAGGAAGCAGAAAAGTGCAAGAACGGGCAACAACTTCTCTGCCAACGACGAGGAAGCATTGGTTGGGATGCCTACCTCGGTGGGGCTCCCAGAAGTTATTATGACTGCTGGGAGCCCAAGAACATCGGAGCGATTACGCTCCAGATCTACCACGGGCGGAAGTTCCAGTGCGAGGACGGACGTGCTTGACTTCATGGAGATGGAGCTGTGTGACAGCCGAAAACGCGGACGCTCCAGGGATGAGGAGAGCGATACATGCCAGGAGATGCTACCTCCTAAGGTAGCAAGCAGCCGCAGAGGGAGATCACGAACCCCGATCTCGGCCCCGTCAGGCTCCGTCTTCTGTAAGGCGGAAGCCTATAGACGGGTCAGGGCAGGCGGCGAAATCTTGGAAGAGACTCCTCTTCCGTTATTGTGGGGGTCGTGGATACCCTCATCGGGGACGTGGCTCGGCTCCAGGCGGCCAACGATCGCCTGACGGGGCAAGTGGCTGAGCTCAGCGCTCAGTTCGCCCAATTCCGGGCGCATCGCCCGACAGAGGATCCGGTCACGTCCCTGTCGTAGCCTGTCCCTTCTTCCAGCCTCGGTGGCATTCCTGATGCCAATCTGCGCCAAATAACGGATGCAGTATGGCGCATGATGGACGGGCGTCTGGCTGGCCTGGAGGCAAGGTTGCCACCAACCCCTGTTGTCCGGCCGCCGCTCGCTGCCCATAAAGCGAAGGTTGCATCGGTGTCAGTATCGCTTCCCGTTGCGACCGGTCGCGTGTCCTACGCGGCGGCGGCAGCGGTTTCTGCTGCTCTTGCAACTGCTCTGAGGGCACGGCAAGCGGCCAAGGCAACAGCCCGGACGCCTGCACTGAGGTCAGGGCCCAAAACAGCGGCAAAGGCTGGGGCGGAGTTCCCTCCGCTCCCCACTCCAACTGCTGTATCTGGCACCTCCACAAGTGCTCCCTCCACATTTGCCCCTTCCATGGATGGTTGGCAGGTAGTCAGGGGGACTAAGAAGAAGAAGAAGAAGAAGTCTCGAAAGCGGGGTAAGAAGGCTGCACAAAAAGCAGCCTCTACCCCGCAGGCGCCATCGGCTGCAGTGGCTGCCACAAAGACGCCGCGCAAACTACAGGCGCCTAAAGGCGCGGCCGTAGTAGTCACCGTGTCACCGGAGGCAGCTAGCGGCGGGCTGTCCTACGCGGCAATTTTCAAAAGGGCCCGGGACAGTCTCGCACACGATTTCGGGACAGTAGGTGTCAGAATGCGTCTCGCCCAAACGGGAGCTCGAGTCCTCGAGTTCCCCGGGGCTGAAGGTGCTAAGACGGCGGACACATTTGCCGAGAAGTTGCGAGGAATGTTTACGGCTACGGATGGTGTCAAGAATGCCTGGCATCAGGGCACACACGCGCCAAGTGCGTCAGTTGTTTCGACTGCAGCGGAATATGTTTCCGCTGCGGTCGACCGGGGCACAAGGCGGCAGAGTGCTCTGCCGCCCCTCACAGCCCGGTGTGTGCGGCGGACATTGTTGTCCGCCGCACACACCGGCCTGCCAATCACCAGATTGGGCAGGGAGCCCAGCCCAGCTAGCCAGTCGGCCCAGGCTGTTTCTGGCGTCGTTCGTGCGTCGATATCGTCGCCCATGGAGGAGGTTGTAGAGACGGTCGAGTAATGGACGGCCAAGTCTCCAACTTCCTAGTCCAGACGAACCTGAACCACTGTGCCGCGGCGCAGGATCTTTTCCTGCAAACCATGGCACAGTGGTCGATCGGTGTTGCCGTAGCCGCGGAACCCTATTATGTTCCTCCCCGTCCAAACTGGTTGGGTGACCGGGATGGTTCCGTGGCAGTCGTCGGCTCCACGGCGGCACATTCCCCGCCCTTATCTCTAAGAGACAAGGGCACTGGATATGTTGCTGCCGAGTACGGGGGGGATCACTGTATATGGTGTATATTTCTCCCCCAACCGGAGTTTGAACGACTTCGAGGTTTTCCTTAACAACTTGGAAACCTCGATGCGGCGTCTAACGTCTGGGCACGTCTCAGTGCTGCGGGACTTCAACGCAAAGTCCATTGCGTGGGGTTCCCCCAGGACGGACGCTAGGGGCGAGGCCGTAGAGGAATGGGCGGCCTCGGTGGGCTTCTGTTTACTAAACAGGAGCTCCACCAACACGTGCGTGCGACAGCAGGGAGGGTCGATAGTGGACCTTTCGTTCGCTACCCCTGCCCTCGCCGCACGAGTTAGGAACTGGCGTGTCCTGGAAGAGGTTGAGACGCTCTCGGACCATCTCTATATCCGATTTGAGCTCTCCCAGTCCCAGGACGCCAGTAGGGGTCACGCGCCGCGGCGTTCTTCTCGTTTTCCGCGGTGGGCTGTAACCAAATTAAATAGCGGCCTACTAGAGGAGGCGGCCATTATTCACTCTTGGCTGTCTCCGCAGGTGCCGACCGAGGAGGTCAACATGGGGGCTGGTCGCTTCTGCGATGCCATTGCGCAAATCGCCCCTATCGTGCGGCGCGACTTCGTCGGGCCCCCCCCCTTACAGAGACACTCCAACCCAGCTTCCTGTGGGAAGTGGTCGAGTGCCTTTTCCCACAGCTGGCGGAGCACACACCCCCGTCGATGGCCTTCATGGTCGAAGACAACGAAGACAATGTTCTGCCCGTCAGGGAATCGCAGGCAGGGGCGGTTGTTCTACGGATCCGCTCTAAGAACACCGCCCCCGGGCCGAACGGGATACCTGCCCGAGTGCTGGCCCGAGCCCTCGAACACATATCAGACCGCCTCAGGCAGGTTCTGGACGCTAGCTTGGCGTCCGGACGCTTCCCTGAAGCTGCTGGAAGCTGGTCCTATTAAGAAAACCGTGACGGCCAGCTGAATCGGCAGCGGCCTATAGGCCTATCGTGTTACTGGACGAGGCGGGTAAACTGTTTGAGAGGATACTCTCTGCTTGCATCGTCCGGCACCTCTGCGAGGTGGGCCCCGATCTGTCGGACGCCCAATTTGGTTTTCGGGCGGGGCGTTTGACGGTCGATGCCGTGCTGCGCCTGAGAGCCGTTACCGAAGAGGCGGTGAGCTGTGGCGGCGTGCTGTTGGCGGTGTCGTTGGACATCGCCAACGCATTTAATAGTCTGCCATTTAGCTGCATCAGGGAAGCCCTCCACTACCACGGGGTGCCAGAGTACCTGAGGCGGCTTGTGGCAGACTATCTTGAGGAGCGTACCGTCATGTGCCGAGATGGTATTCTGAGGCGGCGGCCCATGTCGTGCGGTGTTCCACAGGGGTCTGTCCTCGGACTACTCCTGTGGAACATGGGATACGACTGGGCCCTTCGAGGTCGTCTTCCCCCCGGGCTGGGCATAATTTGTTACGCAGATGACACCTTGGTCACAGCCCGGGGAGCGAAATTCAAGAGGCGGCGCGCCTGGCCACCACGGGAGTCTCTTTGGTTGTCGGGCGTATTGAGGCGCTGGGTTTATGGGTGGCCCTTGATAAAACGGAGGACCTTTTGTCCCATGGGCCCCGTCGTGGTCCACCACCCGGCGCCTCTGTCGTAGTCAATTCGGTCCTCGTACTGGTTCAGGTGCAAATGAAGTACCTGGGCCTGATCCTTGACGGGAGGTGGCTCTTCGACGAGCACTTCCGACAGCTTACTCCAAAGCTGGTTGGCGCTGCCTCTGCCCTCGGGCGACTTTTACCGAATTTGGATGGAGCCAGCGTCGCGACGCGACGGCTATACACGGAGGTTGTCCGGTCAATGGCGCTGTATGGTGCGCCGGTGTGGGCGGCGGCTGTGACCGCCCAGAATAGGGCTCGCCTCTGGCGCCCTCAGAGGATATTGGCGGTTAGAGCCATACGCGGCTACCGCACCATATCGACGGAGGCGGCGTGCGCCTTGGCCGGAACTCTGGCGTGGGATTTGGAGGCGGAAGTGCTCGCCGAAGTTTATCGGCGGACGGCTGACTTCCGGGCGGATAGCGGCATACGGCCCCCGCCGTATGCCGCTATCCGTGGCGTGAGGCCGCATTCCGTGGCGTGAGGCCGCTCGTCGAGCCACGATGGCTCGTTGGTCGTTCCGTTTGGAGACTCCTCGTGCTGGCTTTGCCCTCGTGGAGGCTCTCCAGCCGGTCATCGCCGAGTGGGCAGGGCGGCAGCACGGGACCCTTTCCTTCCGACTGACGCAGGTCCTTTCCGGGCACGGTTGCTTCGGGAAGTATCTGCACTCGGTCGCCAGGAGGGAATTGAGTCCCGCCTGTCACCACTGCAGTTATTGGAGAAGATCTCTCGCTACCGGCCGTCATACGCTCCATGGCCGGTAGCGACAGTTCTTTTACCGTGGTTGCAACCTTCTGCGAAGACGTAATTTCGCGGAAGGAGGCGGCGGAGAAGGCCCGGGAGGACGATATCCGTGCATACCAGCGCCTCATGCCGCCTTGAGTGTGGCCGCGGGTGGACGGGACGGGTTTTCCCCTCCGTCCGCTACAATGGCCAACTGCGAGGAGGCGACGTACGGCACACGCGGACGTCGCCTAAAATAGAGAGTTTATCCGCAGATGGTGCCCGAGGTAGCGGGCAGGCGCTAGGAGGGATCTGGATGTCGTAATAGCAGCGGTTCCCGGATCTCTCCTATCTCAGGCGCAGAGTGGCACACCGTGTGGTTTTAGTCGGTCCGATTCCGACACACCACCCTGTCGTAAACCCCGGTGGGGTGACGGCCCGAGGGGGTTTCCACACGTTAAAAAAAAAAAAAAGTTTGAGATAATAAGGAGTTGAGTTGTTGTATTAATCCTAAATAATTTGTTACTAATACATTGGGCCTAGTTGCTATCTAATACAATTTTTAGTATTACTCTGTTTATAACATTACTATTCATGTCAATTATATTTTTAAATACAAAGGAAAACAAATATACAATTTAAAAATATAAGAAAATAGTAGACCACTAACTTTGGGTACAGGGGCCAAGACACCGGTACTTAGGGTTCCAAAGAAAGGCAATATTATATACATGTACTTTTATTATAATTACAAATGTTTTAAAATTGACTCGATAGCTGAGATTTTTGTGACGTTATAAAAAGTTAAAAGTTAAGTTAAAAAGTTAACCCAAAGAAAATTTTGAAAACGTCGCACACGGTTCAAGATCTGATTGGAGAGTTTTAAAATTGGCAAACCTCAAGACGAGCTTCCTCTTAACTGAATTTGCCGCAGCTAACTTGCTCTTGCATGCGGGCACGGTATGTGCCGGAAAGAGGATAGAGAAAGCAATCGTCGAACGAGTGTTTTTAATTAGCTAAATAATAATTAGTTTCGAGTTTTAATTGTATAGACGGATTGAAATAGAAACGTTCTCGCACAAACACTTCAACATTTCGATATGCATATAGTCAATTTTGCACCACTGGTGAGGTCGTAGCACAGCTCAAGTTTCAATTGAATTAAAAAACTTAATGGTAAAAACTTATTCCACAGTCCACAAACGCCAAGCATAATGAAAGGTTATATTTTTTGGACTTCTGTATAACCTCACGTAGCTTATGTATGTGGTCTATGGTACAAAAGGTTTTCGGAAACCAACTTGTTCAGGAGGATTAAAGTCGTCAAATCTGCACTCGAGGTGATTTGTAATGACTCTCGAAAACAGTTTATAGGCTTGATTTAGAAGAAAGAAGTGTCTAAAACTCTTTGGAAGGATGTTATCGTTCTTTTTAAAAAATAAAACCATCACCCACTGAATGTGACGGCATTAAATATTCTGAAGGACTTTTAAGGCCGACTTTCCAAGTGGAGGTCACACTTTCTGGAAGTCAGCCACCGTCACTTGGAGCTTTACTGTTCTTGAGCTATTCGATAACCATACTAATCTCATACAAACTAACGACCAGGTTATCTTCGGTATAGTGTTGGGTTAACTTAACTTATACACAAAACTTAGCACACACATATTTCGATTTGTGTTGCGCATGAGTGATGAAATCATTATTTTGAGACAAATGCCACAATCGTTTGTTGTTTAGCCTTATCGTGATAGTATTTATTTAGTACATTACAATTGATCATATAATCATTAACTAAGACATACGTTGAGGTCTGAATATGGTCCGGTACGGTAAAATACAACAACATAGATGATCCAGAACACCATTAGTATATAAAATCCAACTGTTAACTGAACAAAATGTTGTACAAAATAAATGCCTTCAGAGCAATTTACAGACAATTTGCAAGGCTAACTTATAAAATATCAGTAAATTGGAAAAGTTTTGATAGAACATGTTGCAAATATTTGTTTAGGTATATTGGTACTGATTCATTCATGAATATTTCATGTTTCTCATTTCGAGATTTTGTTGTTTAAATGCTTTTTTTTTGTTCCTAAACAGCTTTGCGTTTGATTTAAACAACATTTTGTTATGGCTATTTATTGTTTTAGGATTTAAGAATCTGTGAGTTTAAGGCAATAGCAATGAAACGATTTGAGACGGTGTGCGCTATTCGAAAAGTGTTTGGCGCTTTTGAATATGGTGACAGTAAAAATAATTTTATACATTTACCAGCTCTTTAAATTTGTAATAAGTGTTAAACAAGTCTTTGAAAAATTATTAAGTAGTAGTGCAATACCAATGAATATACGTTTAATACCTACTTACTTGGAAAGTTACTCTGGTATAAAATATTTTTTTTAATTATGGTTATTAGTCCATCTGAAAAACTAAGTATACTCACCAACAAAACAAAACGCCCCACGATGATTTTACATCTAAATATAAGTGTTAATTGTAACTTTGACGGTCTTATAATGTTACTGTTACGTATAAATATTAACTCCAAGTTATGAGCTATTACGTGGAGTTTATTCACTGAATGTTGAATAAGTAAAATAAATTAACCACCTGAGAGTTCAGGATATACCTTTAAATCTACTTTTCTAAATCAAAACGTTAGTGTTATCGCATATGTGTACTTTGGTATCCATCACAAAGTTATGGAACCACGATTTATATGTAAAACTGTCTAGTGCTTATATGTGGCCATGAATTAGCAGAGGTTCCCGTATATAGCACCCTGTCTTATAGAACAATTGAAAACTTTACAGAGAGTATAAGCAAAGTCTTAACATTCTACTCGTCGACTAAAACGATGACTTTGTTTGGATACGTATATATTAATATTTCACAAAATAAAGTGATCCACTATTAGAAACATATCAAGATTTAACATAATCTTCTCATAATCTTCTTCTTGGTCAATTTCTACTGACACGTATCGACAGCTGTATTGATCACGTGATATTCTGATAAAAAATCAGCTGTCTTTGTTTTAGACACTTATGTAAAGATCACACTCCTGTCGTTTTTTCTGCGATCTGCAAAGATATACACGAATCAATTACCTTTAGATAATTACAGAACTATCTAATAAGGACAATAGTTCGGTTTAATCTACCACGGACGCAAGTCTTGCTACTTATAACTTAATTAATTAAAAACTACTTTGTATGAAACCCTGGATCACGAGAGTGCCGAAATTGTGATGGCGATAAACGTATGTGTACAATTTGTGTCTGAGAACGAACATTTTCTCAGATACCCTAAAAATAACCTTGAACAGTCTAATTTTTTAAAGTGGTGATAAGGACAGTATCACTAATTAAAGACCTATTATTATAAATATTGGGAAAGATCATAAATAAAGGAATAAACACAGTTTAGTTTTCAACACACGGTAAGTCAACTGAAAATGCGATACTTGAACTCATTGAAAAGATTGTGCGGCAGTTTGACCGAAATCCTAAAGTTGTTGGCTTATTTCTGGAACTTTCTATAGCCTTTAATACTGCCTCAATTCCCATATTACTAACTAAAATGAAATGTATTGGAATTAGAGGTAGTGTGATATATATTTTTTTAAAGGCAACGCCCACATTATGAATAAATCCTGTGTCGTGGGCAACTTTACAAACATACAAGAAACGGATAAAAAGGACACCCAAACTCAGAACAATAATTTGTAGATCACACACAATGTGGAGTTTCAACCTAGAACACTAAGCGAAGTAGTGAGCGGAGTGGTGACCGCTTAAACCACAACTTTTTTTGTTTAACGTGTGGAAACCCCCTCGGGCCATCACCAGCGGGGTTTACGGCGGGGTAATGTGTCGTAATCGGACCGACTAAAGCCACACGGTGTGCCACTCTGCGCCTGAGATAGGAGGGATCCGGGAACCGCTGTTATTACGACATCCAGAACCGCTTAAACCATTAGACCAAGTGTGCAGTCGAATACTTAAAATTTATATTTAAAAGTTATCTGACCACTTGAACCCCAACATGTGAGAATAAACAATCATGTGAGTGATTCTACCAGTCCCACTTACAAGTGACTCAGGGATTTGTACAAGGACTCACGTTTTTTCTTATTTATATCAATGATCTGTATACTATAGGTTACTCGAATTGCAAAATAGTTGCGTATAGTTGAGTATTCGCTGAGGAATTTATGAATTTTTGAGCTCCAATTAAAACACAATTCTCGATACAAATCACGTTGTTGCTCATTCATGTCATAATAAATCTCAAACATGCAGCTGTCACCATCGAACACATCAATAAAGTAATATGAGTCTTTAATTTTTTTTATATATGTTACTCGGTAACTCGAACATGAATGGACTGATTTGAAAAACACTTTGTTTAATAATTGGTCCTATTGTCGTCAAGTTAAAATATAGTGACTATGTCATCAGAAATCGAGGGAAAGAGCACTTTACACTAATTCTTGGAAGGAAATGCCGTATATTGTAATTAATTTTGTCATTTTTTTTTGTGTTAAAAACACCCAGACTTAGAATAACAATTTGTGGATCACACAAAGTATTGTCCCATGTGGGGTTTGACCCCACAGCACTCAGCGTAGTTGAAAGCGGTGTAGCGACCGCTTTAACCAGTAGGCCATCGTTGCAGTCTAATCGTATTATTAATTTTCTAATAGTGGATGTTGGATTTAACAACAGTAAGACGAATTTGTAAAACCTCCCAATCGTATTCGTAAATTCTTATATAATCATAAATTACTATCACGATAAAGAAAATCCTATTTGTGTAATAATTCTCTTTGTGTAATCTTAACAGTATAATCGCATACAATTTCACATATTTGTATATGAAATCATTAAATTAACGGCAAACAATACAAAACGTGATAATAATAATATTGCCACGAATCGGAGGGGTAGGCAGAGGCACATTAAACGCCAAATTTGTTTAAAGTGTTTTGGTCCTATATAATAGGTGGCGAGCCTATTACCGCTAATCGGGATGTTTTGTTTGTCAGAACCTCGTCGTCTGATCAGCATGTGAACTACTTGCAGGTGAGGTTGATTTGTGGAAACCCTATGCACCCTACTACTATGGCATATAAACCACTGATCAACAGTTTTAATATGTTGGACTAGAAAAATGAGTGTTTACTTTGTAGATTCTTTTTGTTTAGTGTCATGTGAATAAAATCAACGTAAATATTATATATATAGTTAAGATATTTGTTATAGTACTAGCTTTTGCATGTGGCTTCGCTCGCATATATGTTGGTTATAACTGTGATTTTTTAAGCTGATATGACTTTTATACTTTTATAAGTGAAGGTTACCATAATACATAAGAGAAAAATATATGAAAATTGGTTAAGCCGCTTTTGAGATAAGCTCGCACCAACACACAGACAAAAATGACAAAAGCTTTAATAAAAACCTCTTTTATTAATTTTTCTTCAACATGATTAATGTACAGACATCGACTTCATGCAATTTCATTATATGTATTAGCTGTTAAGTGGTTTTAATTTTGTTCTTTTGTAATTCTATTTTTTCTTATAAAAAAAATGATCCAAGTAACTCACAACTTCAGCTATCTGTCCCGTAGAAACTAGTCCAGCTAATTTAGTGTTTAGCCGGAACAAACAGAGAGACGTACAAAATTTTTAAAATTTGAATTTTTATGTATTTAGTAAAAAGTTGTTAATTTGAAATTACAAAAATACACGTATTAATTTATACAGCTCGACATAATTTTTACCATAAAAATGCTACCTAACAAGTGAGTCACCTAATGAATCCTCCACCTCAAGTCACGAATATGTTCTAGTCGATCCGTGGTTGCAGAACTTGCAGTAGCTTACACGGATAACTAATACGGAAAAAGTAATGAAAGGAGTTCCCAGCTTGCCCTTTTGTATTTTTTTCTAATGCAAACACTAAAAAATCATAAATTCGTAATTGACTTGTAGTATATAAATAGAATAAAAAGCTTTTACAAAAAACGAAAACCAAGGAACGGTAGCACAGACTATTGAAGTGAGTTGTTGAGAGGCTTGAAGAGGTTCCATTAGTCGACAGATGTTTATTCAGACAATATAAAGAAACCTTATTCAAGTGACTGTAAAACTCAATCACAGAAGAGTATTTCAATAAATTTAATTGAGCCAATTTATTTTATGAAATTTACGATCGCTGGTTATTAGACATTTGACCTGTCAACGATAGGATCACAATTATGGCGACAATCTTTAAATTTCCATCCTTGACCTGGACCCTTCTCGAATATGAAATATATTAGGGTCCCGTATAAAGTTTTTGGCACGCATTACGTGAAAATATATGGGTTTGATAACTTTGATTTGGAGGTATGTTTCCAACTTACTTTTTAGGATACGAAACATTTTACAACGAGAACATTTGTAGAATACTTACGGTTATACACGTAGCATATTTCATTTACGTGCCAGTTTACATTCTCTTAGTGTGCGTGTGTGTAAGAGTGTGTGTTGAATTCTACACGAGAATATTATTAAGAAGAGATTTTTAATCTAATTTGATTAAACATTTACTTTGAAGTGATCTATAGGGTGGGCCAAGAATTCGTTAAAATTTGAATTTAACATCTCGTGCGAACACTGACTGTTGCTACTAGAAATTTCTGGCTACAATCGTAACACATGGTTTCAATAAGATGGAGCCACTTGTCACACATCAAACGAGTCCCTGCCGGCGGTCAAAGACACATTGCCGGGAAAGCGGCTTTCCAGACGAGGCGACATTCTATGGCCACCCAGCAGCACAGATCAATCCCCATCAGACTAGTTTTTATGGGGTTTTTTGAAAAATCGTGTCTACATCAATAAACCAAATACACTACGTCAACTAAAAGAAAAATCAGTAAAGAGATGTCGGCGATCTAGCGGTCTCTTTGTCGACGAGTATTCAAAAATTTCGGTGCTCGCTTAGAAGAGCGCAAACGTCGAAACGAAGGTTATTAGGACGATTTAATTTTTAAAAATAAAGTGCCACTAATTAACTTTCTTGTAAATAAACATTTTTTTTTAATATATCAAATGGTTTTTGAAACGATTTTTTCAAATGTTGACTAAGTCGTGGCCCACTCTACACAAAATAGAGATTCTATAAAATATTATGTCATTCCATCTATTTTATACAGTATGAACTTGATAACGTTCATATAATATTACTGAACTAATATTTTACCGTCAAAGAAACGGTTTTGTTTATTTTTACTTTACTGAAAGATTTATTTACTTCAATTGGAATGCTATTTATTTACACATAGAAATGCTAATGGAAAACCAAAAGTCATTATATAATAACACATGGGTATTATTGTGACTGTCTCGATGACGTAGCGGTAGTGAATGCAATTGCTGTGCTTGAGGTCTAGGGTTTGATTCCCGGGTCGGACCTAATGTTTGTATGATCTGCAAATATTTGTTTCGAAGTTTGGGTGTTTTCTATGTATAATATGTATGTATTTACAAAAAAAGTATATAATTATTCTATCAGTTAGTCTAGTTATCATAGTACGAGCTCTGCTTAGTTTGAAACTAGATGGCGTTGTGTGTTAAATGTCCGAAATATTCATTTATTTATTATTACTTTAACGACTTTCATGAAGTTATGTCAAAAAACTGGTTTTAAATTTAATATACTTTTAAAAATAAATAGAATTACTTAAATATCGAAAGAGAAGAAGATATCATTGTCACAATGAATTTTGACGAACCTGTTGTTTTAGCGGTTAGTGGTCCTATCTGTTAATCCGTTCGCTGCTCACCCAGGACAAATATTTGTGCGATAAGCACGATTATTTGTTGTATTTAGGTGTAATTTATCTATAATATGCATGTATGTAATTTTGAAATTTTCAAGTCAGCAGTCTGCACAGTCTTTGCTTAACCTGGAATCAGATAGCCGTGTGTAAAATGTGGGCAGTTATTGAATATTTAGGTTATTAACTGAATTAAAACACTGTGATTATCATCAGTTTTTAATAGTATGCTTATGACATAGAGGACCTCCTCTGAAAAGAGGTTTTCGTATACTATATCACGCTGGTATGGAGGTTAGTACAGATCTTATTCTAAGTTTTATTTCCTTTACAGTGCTGTTTTGCTGTGTAATTTGCTCCTTTATTCGCCTCTTATGACACTCATGGTATGAATAGCTGTGGTGACACTTCGTATACTTAATCCGTCACCACATAGACAAAATATCAAAGAACTCCAATTAATTTTGGTTTAAAAGTGGTTTCTCTACTTCTGTTTTTATTGTACACACAAACTAGGTACTAATATTTGTCCATATTTAATTCAAAATTTAATTTTCTTTTTATTTTCAATGTGAGAAGTAATTCGATACGTACATACACGTGTACGCGCTGTAAGTTTTTGTCATTACATAGCTCATTAAAAATTTATGTTAAGGCAAATAACACTTTGCTGAATAAAATAACGAAGCACATCTTATGCTGTGTTACTGTAAGCCACCGTAGTACAGTCTAAAAGAACATTTTGCTCGGTTCCACGATAATGACTTTACCGCTATAGTAACTACCGAGCAGCAGTCTCGAGAGTTTTTTGTTAAGTGCATTGACTGGAACGGCACGAAACGAAATTATTTTTTGGACCAATGAGAAACCCAGCTCTGAATCACGGTATGAAAGTTTTCCTACAACTTAGCTTATACATAAAACATTCTGTGATGTTGCCGGGGAGTCCGATGCTGCCGGAAAGACCGGCCTTGGCGGGGGGCCGGACCATATCCTCGCTGTATTGTCATTTCCAGACAGTAGAGAGGCCTCTGCTTCGTGTATCGGTTGTTAATATTAATTTCCGTTAAATTAACTGTATGTATGCGTTAAGATTAGGGACCCTCTTCCTAACCGCTACCGGTCGGCAGCATGTTTGACTTCCTTTTGGTTTTGAAAATAAGATTATTTGCAATGGACAGAGAACTTTACATGTTTTGTTATATTGTGATTAACTTTACCATATTTTTTCTGATTTATCATAATCAACATTTAATGTACTTTTATGTAATACAAGATTTTATGTTAGTAGACAATAAGTATATTATTCCAAGTAGAAACTTAAAAAAATTTCAAAGTCTCAAAGCACAGCTCAGAATGATTTCGTGAAAAGTCAAAACAAAAGCCTGATGAGAGCGGATGATTGTAAAATATGATTAAACTGCTGTTTTTAATACGAAACGAAATAGAGTACTGTTTTTGAAAAATTCACACTGTAGGGAATAAATCGGTGAATGCACTGTATTTCAGCCCTAGACGGATAATATTTTGTCACTTTCTGAACACATTTAAACATAACGGTAGTTTCACAGACTAAAGTACTTGTTCCTCATATGTGGAATTTGAAATGTTGCTCTACCGTTAAAGTTTAAAAATACTCATCAATTTTATAAAATATACATTGAGACATAAAGACTAGTTTATTATACTGTTATGTCTTAACTACTCAACCGATCTTAACGACATTTGACATGCAGGTTATCATTTTTAATATCAACTTGAGTAGTCTCCTGGCTGAATATACGCCTCTGTTTAGAAAGTAGTTTTGGCCTAATGTGCAACGTTTTCCAGACGCGTAACTATAGGTTTTGTTTCAAGTTTCTTTTCTCTTTGCAGCGTTATAGTCCTGTGTAGTTTGCGTTCTTAGTTATTTCAGGGTAGTCAAACTCCATATTATACGATGCTGGTTTATAAATCGAGAAAAAACCTATATTTGGGGAAGTTATAAATATACCTGCCTTACGCTTTCGACTTTTCGATAATTTTTACATAGGAGTAACATAAAATGCGGCATACTATTATAGAAGATAAGAATATAAATAAATAAATATTTTGGACATTTGACACAACATTATCTAGTTTCAAACTAAGCAGAGCTTGTGCTATGATAACTAGACTGACTGATAGAATACTTATATACTTTTTTTTTGTAAATACATACATGTTATACATAGAAAACTCCCAAACTTCGAAACAAATACTTGCAGATCATACAAACATTTAGTCCGACCCGGGAATCGAACCCGAGACCTCAAGCACAGCAGTCGCATTGACTACCGTTGCGCCACCGAGGCAGTTGAAAGAAAAAAGATATAGAAGAAAAGAAAGAAGGAATAATGTATTTTATTAAGAAATGCTATATTTTATAGGTATTTTATTATCCAACCGCTATATTTTTATATTTATTTATTAGATTTTGTATATTTTTTATTGTATATATTTCTAGCGGTTTTAAAACGAACATTCACAAAACTTATATCAGTCACTAGTCAATAAATTGCACATGTAATGTAAAGTTACATGTGTAAATTCATATAACAACTATGTTTCGTCTCCACATATCTATTTAATAACTTTGTTTATTTGATGGAACAAAAGTTGTATTTAAGTATTTTACAAAGCATTTTTTTTAATATATCATGCCATAAAATACTAAATACAGACGACGTAAGCAATTAAAATCGTTAACAGTTCGATAATACCATAATATATCACTCAACCTAGTTATTTTTATTATTTATTATTATATATGGAATTTAAATGCAGACCTGCATCCACGAATCTACGATAGCCCAAGTTTGCAAACCAATATTAATCAATGTTTAGTTCAATTGGACTTCTATGAATAAAGTCTGTAACAACTAGTAATGGATCTATTAGCAATATAGAACATACATATTGGGACTTTTAAGATTTATTATGTATGTCAACGTAACACACCATTTAAATTGCTTTAAAAAAATAACAGTTATTAAGTGAAAATCTTTTTAATTCGTTTTCAAAACAAGTTATTTGATAAACTGTAAGTTATAGTAACTTAAGTTGCTGCTCACCTGAAAGAACAAAATAATAAATCGAAACCCAAGTGTATCGTGTTTTGTATAAACTTAAAGTTTACATAAAAACTAGCTATTGATTATGTGTGTTTTAATTATTTCATTCTAAAATATTTTGTAAATCTTTATTAATTGCGCTGTAAGTGGAGTTAAGGACATTCATTGTTCTTCGTTCTGTCCAATCGTTGTGACTTTTGCAAGTACGTTGGTGTTCAGCGTGCGTACAGTGTTCAGTGTGCGCTTCTAGAAGGGTACGATCGATGGATGACATGACTCGTCTTTGGTGAGAGGATCAATGCCTGTCGGGGGTGGCAAAATAGTGGACAAAGGAATACCGGGATGGTTTTTAGCTGGTAAGAGTCCAACAGACCCCTTTGCTGCTACTCAATGGGTAAAAGACATCCTTGAGGATCTTCTACCAAGTTAACAAAAAATCTTAAAAATATATTCAATATAGATAGAATACTAACTTCTTATTAAAAATAAAACTTAATATTGATATTAAAATAACACAAATACAATTACACGAAATTATTATTATAACTTATGATACACAAAATACGCATTTTAGATACAATACACAAATTTTAATATACGTAAAAACACAGTTGAATTAGTACTTCTGTCTTTCTGAAGTTAGTAAAATAGTGATATTGTATGTAGACAGATATAAAACATTGAAAGAAAAATAATGATCATTTGAAATCAAAGTTCATTGACTTCTGTTGCTATCCTTTCTATTTGTCGAATAATGCCTTTTAAGAACTTATGACAGTAGTTATTAGGAGGTATTATTCGGCACGTATGGGCCGATCGAAGTTATATCATATCACGGTCTTACAGAAAAGAGCGAAAACTAACATTAAAACTAACAACTAAACACTCATTACGAAGTATTCTTACTATAATCTTGAGTTTCTTCCTTCGAGCTTTTTTCTCAAGTCAAATTGATGTGGACATTACCACTCCGATACGACCGAACTTTATTTTTCATGCGAAGCGAGTGTCGTCAAACGTACACAACCTAGGTGGTATTAAAGTTTATTACCTGCAATGATTGCCGAAAACGTTCGTATGGCAGCCGAATCAGACGGCTCAACGTGCCCGCTGCGGCATGGAGGCGTTGCAATGTGGTAAGAAATGGTCACCTATCCATAGACTGATCTGGCTAGGATTTCTTAAGTTTGTTATGTTAATCTACTAGGTTACCACTTAGTCCGTCTGCTGAAAAACATTCAACGTTAACTGTGATATGATCATCTTATATTTGGGTCGAAAATTAAATTGGTTGTTGGCTTGTCTTAATAATATTTGACCATTATGCTGTGAAAATATCTTTTAGGACAGTTTCAAAATCCTGAATTAATAGGAACTGAATTAGAACCACATTTTCATCATCGAAAGTGACTACCGTCGCATTTAAGCAACTGTAACTCACAATTTTATTTTAAAATATTGATGATATGAAGGTTTCACAAAGTGCGATATATATTATCTGATATTTTTACATATATTAACTACAAACAGCAAATATAATCTGGATTAAGCAAGCAACATCTCCTTGACGAAGTAATATCAAAATATATTTTAGTATTCAATAAAAAACAAAATTCTAAGCAAAAATAATAAATGTACATTTTTAAAAAATAAACGTCGATTTGAAATAAAAACAAAAGAAAATCGCAGGAACTAAACAATTCTTTTTTGTTGACCAGTTAAAGATTATTTTTATTAGTAATTTCAATAAATTACGGACGTAATGTTAAATGACATGTGAAAATTCATAGATAACATTTTACGTAGAAATATTATAACTTTGTTTTGTCTCCACATGTCGATTTTATAGCTCTGTTATGTCGTTATAACATAAATATTATCACAGTATTTTAATAAGCATTTTTTAAATATTCCATATTTCAAAATACTATGTAAAGACGACACATGCATTCAGTTCAACAATATCGTAATGTATCCTTTAACTTCTTTGTGTTTATTATTTATTAATATCCAATGGACTTTAACTGCAGACCTGCATCCACGAGTCTACGATGGTCAAAGATTGCAAGCTAAAGTACACCAATTCTTAGTCCGGTTGGAACTCTATGAATTGAAATCTAGGGCAGCTTGTAGCGGATCTATTTTAAGCGAAAGATGGATCATAAGTGCAGCTCACTGCTTTCAAGATAACGTCTTGTACGTTAAAATACAGAAGACAGAGTACAAAAGAGTACAGATCTATATGGTGCCATTTCAAAAAGTTATTGCGGTGGTGAATAAATCCGGTATTAAAATTAATCCTGGCTATGTGCACAGTTTAAATACAGATAATAATTTGGAACAAGATGTGGCGCTTTTAAAGACTACCAAAGCAATTTTATTAGATGATTTCACTAAACCAATAAGGCTGGCGAGAATCACACCACAGGTCGGTCAAGCTGTTTTTTTTGCTGGTTATGGAAACTCAGAATATGGTACTTCGATACCTCGAATGGGTGGAACTATTTTAACTAAGTGCGTAGAGGCAGATCCCAATACTAAGTTACTGTGTACATATAGTACTGTGAGAGCTGGTTCCGGAGACTCTGGCGGGCCGCTGGTAACGAAAGGCAAGTTGATTGGAGTTATAAGTGCCGGTTGTGAGGATGAGCATATACATAAGGACTGTGAAACTTATTACGTCAACGTAACCCAGTATTTAGATTGGATTAATAATTTAACAGGTATTCAGTGAAAATCTTAATTCATACTCGCGATAGTTAATTAGATAATCTATAAGGAACAATCACTTATCCTTCTTCACATAATATTTTTCTATTTTTTTTTAAATAAAACAGGTTTTAAATAAATGAAAAAAAATAAATAAAATAAATAAAAATATGAATTGTGTCAAAACCAATAAGACGGCAATTTACATCATAATGCGTTGTCACAATATGTCCCAAAATAAATAAGAAAATAATTTTCATGATGAAATGTTATGACGGAAATTTTCATCATTATGCAAAGAAGGGTTAAGTTGTAATTTAACTTCTGAAAGGATGAAATATTAAAGTAAAGCCAAGTATCTTATTGTGTTTCATTGTAAAATCATTATGATATAAAGTAATTTATCGTTATATCATGTTATTGTGACGTCTATTAATTGCACTGTAAATTGAATAAAAATGTGACTTGCTTACTAAAATTGACCTAAATTAATAACTGATAACTAAAAATTGTCATCAGTAAACAGCATATTTAAAAACTTCAACAAAATATTGAGACAAGTTCTTCGATAATGAATTTCTAACTTTGCCCATCGGTAAATACTGTTCTAAGTTCATGGAAAAAGAGAGTTTGTTATAGACCTAGTTAATTAATACGTGATTTTCTCAGCTGAGTAGTGAAATATTCCAATGACTAGAAGGTTTACAAAGCTAATGATAAATGATATTTTAATATATCAGAGAATTTTAGAGACTTAAAAAGTAATTAGATAGTATAACCTAGAAGGTTTGCTGATGTATTCAAAGAATTACATAAAAATATCAAGTTACCAGAAAAAAAATAGAGAGAAAATATTGTTAAATTGATGTAACGTAAAAAGTAAGACAAAATGAAACACGAGCGGTGAATTACTTACCAGTTTCTTACATTATGTTTTTTTTTAAATCTTGGGAATTTTAAATCACTTGCCGAGCGCGCAAACGAATCTTGTCTTCGAAGACATATGAATTAAGTCTAATGAGTAGTAGGACTTTGCTGGCATAAGAAATAAAGAAATGAATCTGTATTACTGTAGCGTTCCACAGAACCCTAGAGAAATGGAGTTTAAGATACAATCTAAATGTAAAATAAGGCTACTTTGTTATATATAAGTTATGAATAATTTCGACAGGATGATCTCCAGAGACAATGATTTCAGTGGGTTCACCGCCTGGGTGGCTATCAGAGTGAAAATTTTCTCGCCCGGTAGCATGATTACGGCCATGTTGCGGAGCGAAAGCGCGTGGCACTCCGCCGTCCCCTTCTGTGACCAAGTTATGCTTACAAAGTAGATGTCTCCTGGTCCGCCAGGGCCGGGAACGGTCCCGGTATCACAGACGACTCGGGTGCCTGAGGTCGCAGAACCATCTCTGGTCCCTGTCTGTCCAATCCAACCAATCTCTGTCCTCCATAGGCGCAAGCATGGGGATGACAGCTGAGGCCATCCGTCACCCTAGTAGAAGCAGGCCAGGATGGCAGCGCGACGTACAACGGAGCATGCGCTCTTTTGAGGGCAGAAAAAGGGGCATTTGTAAGCCGTAGCCGTATGGCCCGAGGTACGTCGGGGTTGCAGGGATTTCTTTTCTAGGGTACACCTGGTTCCCCGGCTACTGGCACCTGAGACGGCGTGTGGTTTTTGGTCGGTTCGAGTCCGACATAACCACCAGTAGATGGTATCCAGGTGGATTACCGCACTGTAAAAAAAAGTAGATTCACCTCCTATTGTATTAAGATTTTTTTTGTTTTTGTAACAGATTTTTATAGTTTAAAGATAGTTAAAGGCAATCTCATCACTTATTCGGCATAATGATTTATTTCTCGACTAAATAAATTAAAAATTACTTCTATTATATTACAGGTATAAAATAAACAACAACGTGCTTTCGAATAAACAAATTTTAAGTTCTTTATTCTTTAGTAGCTTTTGACCGCGGTTTCGCTTGCGTGGAATTTAGTCTACAACATTAAGTTTCGTATAAAAAGTATTAAAGATCGGAGGCCCATTGATGCAGGGGTGACAGATATCGTGGTAACTGTGTAAGCCTTACACTGTTACGGTGACTGTCATGCCTTTTACGTCCCCAAGCAGGGTGTGAAAAGTATCTCACAAGGCCGCCATAGTGTGAGTCACCATACTGCATTGCCTGCATTTGCAATGAGTATGGTGACCCCAACTCTTGGATTCTGTTCATGCTTTCCATCAGGCAGAGTAGAGTCACTTTGGCAGGCTCATAATATAGAATATAGATAGAAAAACAGTTTTCAACAATTATTTGTTGGATATAAGCTTCTCCTTTGAAAGGAAGATCTGGCCTATTATACTCGTACCACGCTGGCCAGACGGGTTGGTATAGTTTTCTTTCATTTTGCAGTGATGTTATCCTGTGTAGTTTCTTACTTTAGTCATCTCTTACGATACCCATGGGATTAATAGATGTGGTGATACTCTGTATTCTTAGTCCTTCACCACACCGACAAAGATATACATGTTATGTTGAAGATCGAATCAAAGATGACTGCACGGTTGACCTTGTGATTTAAGCGGTCACCACACCGCTCTCTCTGCGCTGAGTGTTATAGGTTCAAACCCCACAACACTTTGCGTGATCCACAAATTGCTTTTCTGAGTTTGAGTGTTCTTTGTATCCGTTTCTTGTATGTTTGTAAAGTCCTCCGCGACACAGGATTTATTGCTAATGCGGGCGTTGTCTATTTTAAGAAAAAAAAAAGAAATGTAATTGGAGAGACTTACGTTCAGAAGTGAACTGTGATAGGCTGATGATGTGAACATAAACTACTGCAACATCATTTAACTACTCGCTTAATATACATTCTCAAAGTCATTTTAATTTAGTTCAAAACTAAATTCATATATATGTATATAAGTACAAACATAGCCACATATTTCTGACACATCGCTTAAATATGATATAGTCTACTAAGACTGATTACAGTTATGTTAAATTCATGTTGGTTAAGCGTTAAGCGTATTGCACACTTGATTAAGAATGCACGACGTATAGGCCTTTGTAACTGTGCCGTTATGTTTTACTAATGACTTGGGGTGAAGACATTAATTATTGAGCAACGGTTACCGCATACATCTGTTACGTTTTGAAATATCACCCAGTGTTTGTCACGGGATTAGGCATGTTCCTAATATGCCTACGGCACTTTAACTACTTGCACATTATTAATATACTTAGTCTGGCCATAAATACTGTTACACTTAATTATAAAAAAATATTACATTTGAATTTCGAATCTGTCATTTTTATACGATTGTTCATTGTGTTTTCTCATTTTGGCGCCAATACATTGTAAAATATTTTGCGATATTAAAATGGTGTGGGGTGATAAAGAGAACCGAATCGCTGTGATAGCATTACACAAAGTAGGTATGGAGCCAAATGCAATTTTTAAAACTCTCCATACACTTGGTATTAGTAAAATGTTTGTGTACCGGGCTATTAATAGGTACAATGAGACCTCCTCTGTTTGTGACAGAAAAAGATCTGGCCGTCCACGTAGTGTTCGTACGAAAAAGGTGGTCAAAGCAGTAAGGGAAAGAATTCGAAGAAATCCTGTCCGAAAGCAAAAGATTTTATCTCGGGAAATGAAGATAGCACCTAGAACCATGTCGCGTATTTTAAAAGATGACTTAGGACTTGCAGCCTATAAGAGACGCACTGGCCATTTCTTAACTGATAATTTAAAGAAGAATAGGGTGGTAAAATCGAAACAACTACTGAAGCGGTACGCAAAGGGAGGTCACAGAAAAATTTTGTTTACGGATGAGAAAATTTTTACAATTGAGCAACATTTTAACAAACAAAATGACCGTATTTATGCTCAAAGCTCTAAGGAAGCTTCCCAATTAGTCGACAGAGTGCAACGTGGACATTATCCGACTTCAGTGATGGTTTGGTGGGGTGTTAGCTATGAAGGAGTGACTGAGCCATATTTTTGTGAAAAAGGTATCAAAACATCGGCACAAGTGTATCAAGATACCATTCTTGAGAAGGTAGTTAAGCCCCTTAACATCACCATGTTCAATAACCAAGTATGGTCCTTCCAGCAAGACTCGGCGCCGGGTCATAAAGCTCGGTCCACGCAGTCTTGGTTGGAATCGAACGTTTCGGACTTCATCAGAGCTGAAGACTGGCCGTCGTCTAGTCCCGATCTTAATCCGCTGGATTATGATTTGTGGTCAGTTTTAGAGAGTACAGCTTGCTCTAAACGCCATGATAATTTGGAGTCCCTAAAACAATCTATACGATTGGCAGTGAAGAATTTTCCCATGGAAAGAGTGCGTGCTTCTATTGATAACTGGCCTCATCGTTTAAAGGACTGTATTGCAGCCAATGGAGACCACTTCGAATAAGCTTTTTATATTTTTAATTGTTTTATATTTATGTATTAAACTGACACACTGTAAAAGTAATAAATGTTATTTGCAGTTAACAATTTTCTTTTTTCTTTATTACAATATTTATGGCAAGACTAGGTAGAATATTGTATTTATTATCTATTGCTTAAAATTACTATGAATTATTATACTAATAACAAAACAAACGATTTCCTGGTAGTTTTTTTAATTAAGTTATATTTTAGAACAAAAAATGGTGCATGAACGGAGGCTACGATCATAATGTAAAAACACAACTAATTCCTACGCAGCGATGATTACACGCTATTGCTTTTCATATTACATTATTTGCTTCATTCACGTTATTACTTCTTATTTTGTGTTTCTAATTTTGAATACGAATATAGTCTTTCAATTTTTATTTTACCCTTTTAAGGATAAAATTTTCAGTGATTGTTTACAACATAAAAAACAACTGCCGAAATTTGAAGTTCGAAGCCCCAGGAGAATCAAAATGGGTCACTCAGGGTAAGCAATTTGACATGAATAGATAAAGAGGTTATTTTATTAAATTAATTAATTTCTATTAATTGTGAGCTTGTTGAAATTAGTAAAGAAATTTTCACACGTAAATCAAATTGTAAATTATTATCGTAGAAAATATGTTGAGTTAAGATTATAATGTATCTGATCTCTCCGCGCTAACGAAGATTGTGAGAGCGAGGGAACAGAGAGTGCACCTGTGTTTGCGCACACATTTGTCAAAGTCAAAGTCAAAGTCAAAGTCAAATTCATTTATTCATTTAGGTCACAAAAGACACTTATGAACGTCATAAAAAAAAACAATAAAAGATGAAAGATGAACAATCTGTCGATTAAAATTACAGCTAGCTGGGTTCGCAGATTGTTCATGGTAGAGTGGTGAGAAAAGAACCCAGGAAAGAAACTCACCACCACTCTTTTAACTCAAAATCTTTTAAATATTAAACTAGCAGTTACATTCACAATCATAGGTCTTAAAAAAAGAGCAATTCATTTCCAAACATCTAAATCTGTGACATAGTCTGAAACTGAGTAATAAGCCTTTTTGGACAACCTCAGCTTAACAAATTTCTTAAATTTACTAATAGATAATAATACTATGTTGTTTGGTAATTTGTTATAAAATTGTATACATTGACCCACAAACGAATTCGATATTTAAATTTGTGCACTATAATATCTGTGTGGTTGGATAGTCTCTACCGAGACTAGCCGCCGTGCCGGCAATTGGTTAAATAAATGGATAAAAGCTTCACCGACATTAAAACACATAAGTGTTATTTACAGTCACACGAAAATTACCAGTACATTCAGTTGGTGCTTCGCGCAGTTGCGGTCTTATTTGTTTGTTGACACCTACTAAATAGCGCCTTTCCTTTATTTTAAGCAATGCGCTCTTAAACTGATTAAAGTTTTAAAGTAATGTAGAACCTTATCTTGTAGTTTATTCTTGGAGCGGTTGGAGTAATATGCTGTTGCAATGAAGGTAGACGTTATGTTGTTAGTGTTTCTAATTAATAGTTTTTGTACATAGACCGTGAAATAAGTCAAAAGGGGTTGATAAATTAAATTATATGTATAAGTATTTAAGTGTTGTATATTATCCAACAGTTTTTGTTCGTTGAAATTGAAATATATTTCAGAAAAATATATGAATTAAATTATATGTATAAGTAAGTAAACCCTACAAAAGAGTAAGCTTATAGTACTCTGCAAATGCTGAAAACAGAGAATGTTAACAAATGAATTTCAGAACACAAAAAAGTTTTATCGATAACTGGAGATTTCAGCTTACTGTGCATATGTGTACATTTTTGCTACAATGGCAGAAATAGAAGAGTATCCGAGATAGGTTGTGAACAGCTGTTAGCTCTTATTAAGCCTCACAAATCACGTTAGAAGGTATTCATAAAGTAACGTGGACAAAAAAACATGTAATAAATTCAAGTCATAGAGCTTTAGCAGTTATTAAAAAACAAAGAAAAGTTTCACAATAATTTAGACTGAAATAATATAAAAAATATTTTAAATGAGTATTAAACATTTATATAGTTTCGGGTCACGAATTAATTAACATTTGAAAAAGTCGTATAACAAAACCATTCCATATATTATAAAATTGTTTATTTACAAGAAAGGTAATTAGTTGGTATTTGTTTTTTAAAAATCACATCGTCTAAATGAATATCATTTCGACGTTTGCACTTTTCTAAGCGAGCACTGAAATTTTCGAATACTCATCGGTAAAGAGACAGCGAAATCGCCGACATCTCTTCGCTGATTTTTCTTTTAGTTGACGTAGTGTTTTGGTTTATTGATGTAGACACGATTCTTCAAATAATCTCATAAAAATAATCTGCAGGGGATTGATCTGGACTTCTGGGTGGCTATAGAATGTCACCTCGTCTTTAAATCAGTTTGCCGGCAATATGTCTTTGACTGCCGGCAGGGAGTCATTGGATGTGTGACAAGTGACTCCATGTTGTTGAAACCGTGTGCTACGATTGTAGCCAGCAATTCCAGTAGCATCGGTAACAAGGACTCCCGTAACATGTTTGTGCGGGATGTTAGATTCAAATGGATAGGTATGGTGATACTTTGTATTCTTAACCTATCACTATATGGAGAATGTTTTATACATTTAATGAAATAAAATTACAAAAACATATAAAGCTATTGTCCTCAAACGGGCTCTTTAATAAGTAGATGGAAATATTTGTAAAATATTGAAAAGTAAATTAAATAAACAGAGAAGGTTATACTAGGAAAATGATATTTTCTATAATGTCATACGGTGGCATAATAATAGGTGAAAAAATAATGTCCTTAAAATCTTTAATGTTATATTTTGATCATTTCACAAGTAAAAATCGATAATTCTATTAATATCTATATTACCAGTATTATATTAAGTAGATTTGATTACCATTGCTCACAATGAATGTTCGTTTCGAGATAAATAAGTTCTTGGAAACGGATAGGTAATATTATTATCAAAAATAAACCTCATAATTTATTTTGCCACAAAAAAATTAAATATTATACATCATGAGTATCACCAAGATTTTAAGGTGTATGATACGTAAATGAATATCTAATATACAAATATTATTCGAGTGTATATTTACTATATTAAGTAAGTAGGTTAAAAAATAAATCTTAGTTATTCTCTTGTTTTTTGTACACAATTTCGTGGATATGAGTCATACTCATTATTCTAATGAAGTATCGTTACTAAATAGTATCTTTAGAAAGGCATCTTTTTAAAATGTAACCAATATAAATAAATAAGAATTGGAGTCGTTTTCAAACTTGCCTTACAAATAAACTTCCTTTCAAAGAAATTTATGTCCCGCTGTGTGCTATTAAGGGGGTAAACCAGTTCAGACCGATCGAGAAGTCGTCTTTTTCTATTGCATGAATCGTTAGTATAACTATTCAAGAATATGTGATCAAAATTTCAAACCAAAATTCCCATTAGTTCGAATGCAATGAGCACTTAAGTGACAGCCCGTCGGTTCTGTGAAGAAGCGCACGGTAATTATAACGGAGCGGTCACCCAGGCCCTTCTTTTCCAGCTACCTGCCTCAATACCGCTGTGCTATTGAATGATAGAAAGAGGAAAGTTTCGGCAGGTGTTATTATTTGGCATTGGGTAGAACGTTCTCGAACATTTACGATATTTCGACAGAGCGTCTAGTCTGGTTAGTTGAGCTCCGGCTTTCTTACCGAGAGTTTTCAAAATGTCCTCGTATCCGAAAGGTTCTCATGAGTCTTGTGAACGACAAAGTAGACCACGTAAAAGATCATTTTATGGAAATCAAAACACCAAGAGTGAGTCGAGTGTCAGTGAAGAAGGTGGAGCAAGTACGAGCAAAAGAAAACGTAAAAAAGCGTATGTACGTACAGCTCGTATAGCTAGTCAAGTGGATTTGCAAGCTAAAAATGGCGCATATGAGCAAGAAGAGGGATTGGTATATGGTGCTGGAATAGCTGATTAACCGGTGAGCATTTTTTATAATTAATTACTGCCTTGAATTTCTCGTTTTCGCTACATTTTATTTCAAACGCATTTTTCTCGAAACGACATTTTTTCGACTAGTGTACATTCCAGCTCAAATAGTTATTGATCAATCGTTCTGAAATTTGGTGTAGATATTTTTTATTCAATTCCACATAACATGAACCAAATTTGGGGATTATTTATTTGTTTATTCATTTATTTACACTTTATGCACTTTGTACATCGGTGGACTTAATGCCCAAGGCATTCTTTTCCAGTAACCCTTAGGGTGGTATAGAAATATTGTAAGGGAGGTGCACAGAGGTTATATTGACAATTTAAAATATACAATACATGAGTGCGTATACATACATGAACACATACAATATATACGTCATAAATACACATATAAATATACACATTTATACATAAATATACACATACATTTAGATTATATTCGTACACTATGACAACTTGACTGTAAGCTGAGCCAACTATCCATAGGACGATTCTTCAATCTCGTTAAGAAGGAGACTATGTACAATTTTTTTCGAATGTAAAATGGTTTGTGGACATTCTGACTTCGAGCGGGAGCGCATTCCAGAGTAGTACTGCCTGAACAAAGAACGAAGAGTTCACGAAATCAGAGCTATGAGAGGGACATAAGAGGAGCAGATTATTTTCTGAGCGAAGGTTTCTATCGTGATTAGAGGATAGATAACGGAGGTACGGAGTAAGACATATAGGCGAAAACGGTGAGTTGAGAAATAAAAATAGGGCAGTTAGTGCTCGCATATTGCGGCGCTGACGAAAAGATAACCATTTTAATTGGGAACGTAAAGCAGACACATGGTCATACTTTCGAAGAATATATTGTTAATTAAAATATTTTTTTTCATGCAAGAAACATGAAAAAATGTAGTATAAAAACATGACATTGTGTTCAAACACCTCAAAAACACGCAATTTTCAATTTGTTTGATCAAAATTAGGTTCATATTGTTAAAAAATATATTTTCAATGAAAAAAAATCCTGATGATTGACAGATAAAAATTGCGACGTCAGGGATGTACGCCAGCCAAATGCTCGGATGGCAATCGCCCATGGACTGCACGCGGTAACTCCACTATTTCCGGCGGAAATCGTTTGAAAATTTTTAAAGTATACTTGAAAACATAAATAAAATATCCTCCAAGTTTAAACAATTTGTGATTATTCCTTCCTGGTTAAAAAAAAATCATGAAAAACAGTAAAACTTAGACCTCATAAACTGGTTTCTCCCCTGAAGGTTGTTGATAAACACAAATACCTATGAATAACTGGAGTAGCTCAAGGCCGCATATTTGCAACACGAATTGACGTTGAAGGAAAGTTCGTTCGCTCTTTCAATTTTATTTTTAGTTATTGATTATTAATTAGCAATTAACCTATGGTCTAGCATCTAGCTATGTACATTAATATAAAAATATTTACTTCAAACAATCTTTACTTACCTTTTTTACTTTCCGCTTCGCGCCTTATGTATTCCCGCCTGTAAATTAAATAAGTGTTAGTTACATCTTTGTATGTTATTTTATAAACTGTTAGCTTACATATACGTAGCTATACATAGTGTAGATAGTGTTAGCAAGACTGGATACATACATACACTTCATCATCATCATCACTTCAGTCAAAAGACGTCCACTGTTGGACATAGGCCTCCCAAGGTTCTCCACAGCAGCTGGTCCCGTGCCGCACACATCCAGCAGTTTCCCGCGAGCCCTACCAACGCTGTGTTTCCCAGTACGCGGTCGCCACTCCAGAAATTTACAGCCCCATCGACCATCATTTCTGCGTGTAATGTGCACCGCCCATTGCCACTTAAGTTTAACAATTTTACTGGCAATATCGGTGACTTTGGTTCGTCTGTGTTTCTTTTTATTTCTGATTCGATCACGCAAAGAAACTGAGCAATGCTCTCTCCATTGCTATTTGGATGACTTTGAGCCTTCTTATCAAGCCCTTAGTGAGCGACCACGTTTCTACGCCGTAAGTTATTTCTGGCAACACACACTGGTCAAAGACTTTTGTCTTGAGACACTGCGGTATTTGTGACGAGAAAACATTACGTGGCTTCCCAAATGCTGCCAACCTAGTTGGATTCGACGATTCACCTCTTTTTTAAAGTTGGACCTACCTAACTGGATAGTTTGTCCTAGATACACGTAGTCGTCAACCACTTCGAGGGTAGATTCTCCAATTTTCACTGGAGTGGGTGTGACATGGGCATTCAACATAATTTTTGTCTTATCCATATTCATTTTTAAACCCACTTGTTTAGAAATTCTACTGAGGTCATCAAGCATTGTGCTAAGATCTGCCATGGTTTCAGCCATGACAACTATATCATCAGCAAATCGAAGGTGGGTGAAATACTCGCCATTGATGTTAATACCAAGTCCATTGCAGTCCAGAAGCTTGAAGACGTCTTCCAGTGCTGCGGTGAACAGTTTCAGAGATATCAAATCTCCCTGTCTTACTCATACATACATTTACTTAGCTACAATGGTAAACTGTGTGATGACGGACTAAGAATGTGAAGTGCCACCACCCCTATTCATCCCATTGGTGTTGTAAGAGGCGACAATCTACACATTACAACATCATTGCAAAAAGAAGGAAAACTTGGAAGAAATTCTTTTTTTTTAACGTTTGTAAACATATATCGTGCCGTATTAATATATATTGGCCTGGTATAGTACGCTGGTCAGACGGGTTAATACCCGTCTGGCCAGCGTACTATACCAGGCCAAAACATTCTTTCTAAGAAGAGGCCTATGATCAGCAGTGTACTGTTAAAGGCTCTTGAGTATGATGATAAAACTGTTCGTTTCTCAAAGTTAAGATTAAAATTTGTGTGATTTTATTGTTATCATACAATGACAGATTTCTAATTGATAATATTAACCTATCAAAATTTGAACCAAATACCTATTATATAACATAATATATAGGATTGTTAACAGGCAGTGGTGAAGTACGCACGACCCAATTTTTATGTATGCATATAGTTAATTATACGAGTATTTGTGGATTGTTACCGCACTATCACGCACGCAATCGTCGGTTGCCTATTTGAAAAACGGCAATTACTAGCAAAACAGTGTAGAATGGTAAAATAATGAATGTGAAAACATTAGCACACTTGCATCAACTGTACACTTAACTACATAACTAACCATTCGACTAATCTTTAATATGAATTGTTTGACGTAACGTGACAAATAACCTGACTTGTGACAGCTTAAAGTATATCTTCAGTGGTAATAGATTAGAAATCCGGATTGTCACTATCCCTAGTCATTCCGTAGGTATCGTTAGAACCGACTAAGGAAGAACAACAAATTCTGCAGAACAACAGCACTGCAAAGAAAATAAACCTATATCGACCCTTTTGGTCAGATCGGTAAAACCAATGTGTATTCGTATATATGTATGTATGTGTAATGGTAGCACATATACATATGTAAATTGTAATGTGCACCACAGACTACATAATACTATACAGTATAGCCCGTCTAACGGTTGCCTGGAAGAGATCGCAGACTGCGATAAGGCCGCCCATTGTACCACTGTTTTTTTTGTTTGCATCCTACATTGTATGTTTCCTACTTATGGTGTGCAGTACCTATCTATCTATCTATCTATCTAACCTCCTCTATGTCAAGTAGTGGACAGCTAAAGGCAGCTGATAATGATTATGATGGAAGTACAAACAAACCGACTGGTCACCTATGGATAATACAACGAACACCTACAAGTCAGATATCGCAAGCGCGTACCCGGTCTGAAAGAGTATTTTTTTGAAAGCCTGAAGTAGAGATACCACGAATATTTAGCAATTATGCGGTTTTCGGTTATTCGTACATAGTTTTTCGCTATACAATATTCGAAATAGCAAATAGCGAAAAATATAAAAAAGAAAGCACAAGAAGACACTCACAAAGAATTTTAAAGATTTTATAGGCAACTATTAAAAAAATTGGATGAGCTTGTAACTCAATAATCTCAGAATATTGACATATTGCGAAGTTAAGCCAGAACCTTTGCTAGATCAGCCAATGAATGTGTAATCACACTTACCATATTAAGATTCTTCTGTACCTCGGAGAGCACATTAGGTCATCGGTCCCGAATGCCATATAAATATTTTTGGCAATTGATAAGGGGAGGTGGAGTCCTAAGAAAACCTGAGGACAGTCTTCTCATAGAGTTTCAATTTCACCTAGTACTTGAGTTGTGAAGTTCTGTACAGTCGTTACACGTTAAAATTGTAATTTCAACCGTATCGTATTAGACTTAAAACCGACCCAACCAAGCTTGGAAAAAAAAGGTTATGATAAAAAGGTATATGAAAATTGTTTTCATTCGTTATGACGATTCGTATTTCGGCTGTTTTTTCTTTACACGTTATTTCCAGCTTCGGAAATTAGTTATTCTCAGTGAACGCTAAAAAGAATTACAAATAAACTGTGTTTTGATATGATTTAATTGCGAATGAAATGAAAGCGCCAACGGCGTGTCGTCCTTCTACCTTTTTGATCCAAGTTTAAAAATGTCACACGGGCAAAGTACTAAGAGTCGTCGAATATTCGGCGTTTCAATTTAGTATTCGGTCAAATCACTATTCGTTGTATCTGCACTTTGAAGGTCTTCCGTTATCAATTTTATATGTTCATTTTTTAATGTCTCTAAATCAATACTAAAGGTAAGTAATTGAACAGCGGCTTGGAATGACGTCACGCGTTAGTATTTCATATTTTATTACTCAACGCTATCTAGATACAAGCGGGACATATCTTTTACTGTTCGTTCTAGAACATTACACTATTATATCATCCGTATGTTTGAACATTCTTGCTTACCAACATTCACGTGCTACAATTAAAGATCGTAGCGTAAGCGAATATTATATTTGAACTGAGTGGGAAGACAATTCAGAAGCTTTAGCGTTGTTGTTAAATGTTTTACCGTCGCATCGGGAATAGAACAGCATCTGTAGGTTATGTTCTTGTGTAACGTATAAAGGGCCTAGTGTGTGTCTGTGTGGTGACGGATTAAGAATACATAGTGTTACCACCACTATTCATACCGTGGGTGTCGTAAAAGACGACTAAGGGAACAAAGTATGCAAGACAACATCATTACAAAGAGAAGGAAAACTTGGAACAAATCCTATTCCAACCCGTCTGCCCAGTGTGGTATAGTAGGCCAAAACCTCCTTGCTAAGGAGAGGCCTATGTCCAGCAATGGACTGTAAAAGGCTGTTGATGTTGGATGATGTTGATGTAGTGTGTGCTGTAATTTTATTTTACATTAAAGGACCTGCATTGAACTCTTCACCACCGAAGCTGACCACCGAGTTGCTGTGAGATAAACTCTTACTAAACATGCAGTCGTCTGGCAGTCGAATTTAATTCGTTACTTGTTTATTATATATTATTTCTAAAATCTATATTATTTAAATATAAAACTAAACATTAATCTATTACACTTAATTACTATTTATAATTGATTTTCACGCAGTTATAGATAAATGTAAATACGAATATGTTATGCAGTAAAATAAGCCACAAACTGTACATAATAATGAAATTGAATGTGGGAGTTCCTTAAAAGGTATCAGTGAATGTGTTTGAATGATATTTATTAACACAATCGTTAATATCTTTCTTTGCAAATGTGAAAATCTGTTCGAAATAGTTTTTGAATTAGATATTTCTCACAAAGTTCTGGCAATTTTATAATCAAGTTTATAAAGTAGAATCACAAATTTTACTTTCTAATAGACGACTTTCTAAAAGTAGCGAAATTATTTAGTATAAGTTTTTAATAAAGATGAAGTCAAAACAATAATCATGGAATTTGTTTTTCAGACACATTCAGTTTTATCATTATCTTTGTATTTCAACAATGTTTAATTATTCAGTTACATTTCACTACTTCATAACTAAAAATAGTAGTATTTTTCTTTATGCCTGGTCTGTTGACCTAGTTGTTAATGATCTTGACTGCTAAGCTAGAGGCCGTAGGTTCGATTCCACCCAGGATTAATGTGTTTGATGAGCATCATGTCATTTGTCGTGTCTGGGTGTATGTATTTATAAATATATAAGTACATATGTTTATCAGCAGTTTGGTGACCATAGCACAGGCTCTGCCTAGTTTGTGACCAGATGACCATGTGTGAAATGTGTGACGACATTAATTAGGATACTTGCAACTATCGCTGCCCAGTCATCTGTATGTAATTTAAGAATCACACACAGGTTCCTTTCCGTAGAATCAATGACATTTTGGGCTCCAGTAACCTTATTTCGTTAATAAAAAGCAAAGAACTTTTTATGTGATGACGGCTTACGATATAGGGTGTCACCGCCCCTATTCAACTCATGGTTGTTGTAAGAGGTCACTAAAAGGGAAAAGTATGTAAAAAAACATCACATCACATCAACATCACTGTAAAGAGAAGAAAAATTTAACGTGTGGCAACCCGCTCAGACTATCATCTGACCAGAGTTTACGGAGGGGTGGTGTGTTGGAATCGGACCGACTAAAACCACACGGGGTGCTACTCTGCACCTGGGATAGGAGAGCACCGGGAACAGCTGTTATTACGACATCTGGCTAATACAAACTCTATATCAACCCGTCTAGCCAGTGTATTACCATACACTGGCTAGACGGGTTGATATAGAGTTTGGAGCCCAAAATGTCATTGATTCTACGGAAAGGAACATGTGTGTGATTCTTAAATTACATACAGATGACTGGGCAGCGATAGTTGCAAGTATCCTAATTAATGTCGTCACACATTTCACACATGGCCACAACCTCCTTTCTAAGGATAGGTCTATACATGGGCGTATCCACGTGGGAGCATGGTGGGACGATTGCCTCACTCTCTTCCCCAACTTACACTTTTTTTTGTGATACACAAATTAAAATATTTTAACAAGTACAGATGCCGTTGTAACATCGAAATTTAGTTCAGACAGAATATTCTCATGAATCCAGTAATATAATACTAATATTCTGTATGGCAAAAGATATAACTAAAATTGAGCAAACAAAGAAAATATTTGGAAAAACAACATTCAATTATAGCCCCCAGCCTTCCTTTAGTTATTTTTTTACCATACACGCTGAATTAGACTTGCTTACATATTACACAGCGTAACACAAAACTTATACCACTTTTTTCCTTGTAACAATATCCCAACTTTCAGACTGGAAACCAAATATTACTGCGGTTTTAAACTTGTAGTTTTATATTGTATAGAAAATATTTTTCTGACCACGTCTAAGAATGCTACTAATACTAGCAGTAAGCTATATGCAGGATAGCCAAAAAGATATTTGACTTTACACAAAGTAATAGTACAGGAGCCAATGATGCTAAATGAGAATATACTCGAGCGTCACGGAGACTTATGGCATTTGATAGATTACGTAACAGAATGAATTAAAAGTTGTGTTATTTCCACTTTCAGTGATGGGAAAAGCGTCTGTAGTTTATAAAAAAAGTAAGGGGAGAGAATCGAAAACACAAATTCGGACCCATCGGATAATCGAGAATATGTTAATTGGACGCTTAAAATGTCCCCATTCAAATGTCTAACGATTTAAAACTAGCATTAGCTTATTGTGACTTTCTGGAAACGCAAAAAGAGGCATTCCGAAATACTCGAAAGACACACAGACGGTTTATCTTGATGTTTGTGCTATGCTCTCTCTCTTATGATCATTTTGTGGAACATTTTAATTTACGTGAAAACAATTTTGTTGCTTTAAATATTTAATTACAAAGTGTAGACATTTAAAAAGATTTCTTGTATTACTGCCTATAAAAAAGAAAAATGCCCATTTTTTTGGTAATTTGCAATTGTTCTACTGCTTTTACTCATGCTCAAATCGTCAGTTAAAGTCTCTGAACTCTTCAGCATGTAACGAACCTAACTTACCTTAATCTTATATGCTCGAAGCTTTGTTTTTGACCATTGATTTTTTTACTAAGTTATTGAGTGCTCGAGTGAATACTGAAATCCCTTCAATGGGCTCAAACGAGAGTTGTTATGATCAGGAAAAATGATTATTCAACAAACATCATCACACACATCGTACGATGTTAGTTGGTATGATTCCGATACACCACAACGCCGCAAGCCCTGGTGGGGTGACGGCCCGAGGAGGTTTACATACTTAAAAAGAAGGACTAGATGGTTTGTGTTCTGACTACCACACTCACTCCATATGTAATAAATTTCAATCATTTGTGTAGTTTAATTTAGCCCCACCCCTAAGTAAATGCTGATGTCCACGGGCCTATGTCCAACAGTAAACTGTTAAAAGTTGTTGATGTGATGTTAAAGAAAGAATTGCCTAAGACGAGTTTCAAGTGAGACCATGGTAGCACTAAGATTAATAGTAAATAGAAAATAACCATAGCATAGCTATAGTTTGTAAAAATAAAAGCAAATCTGACCGATTTGATCTAGAGATTCCGAGTTAGACAGTAAGTACATAGTACAAAAGGCTTTTAGACTTATTTCTATTCTATCTGTATTCAGCCGTAATATGAATCTTGAAGACAAAAGCTTTGGAAAAGCACACTGCCCGTGAATTTGAATACCAACAAAAAAAAAAAACAAAGACAAGATTTCACTAATGTTTAAGAGAATATATCTTATATCCCTAGGGCATAAAAAATCCAGCATCAAATATAAATCAAAATAAAGGACAAACTGCTTTATTACTTTGAATATTGAGTTATGTCTGTGTTTATATAATTTATTTTTTAATTTAAATATGTGGTCGACGGGTTTTAGCCAGTATTTGTATAATATTCTCTTGTTTGAGTACTATCCTAATAGCTCTTCTGGACGTAGAGTTTATAGACATTAGTATATAGGTTGTTCTTAGAGGTAATAGCAGATTTTTATCATCATCTCAGTCAAAAGACGTCAACAACTAGATGTAGGCCTGACACAGGGTTCACCATAACAACCTGTCCTCTACTGTCCGCATCCAACATCTACCCAGATATATTGTTTATCTCACGTGACGTATACTGTCTCTCTGCAATGAACTTTGCAACTACTGAAACAAAATTAAATCTATAATAGCGCCTTGTGAAAATTAAACCACTAGGCACGGAGACGATGTCTCATGGCAGACCCTGCCCGGTGATGGTAGAGCGCGAATTCTCACAGGCGGCAGGCTTGTGACCCATCGGCACACACGATTAGGTTTGAGCTCAGGCATCTCACGAAGTCATCCGGACTCTTAACGCGCAGATCTCTGGCGATCGTTCTATTCCGTACAAAACGAGGGTCATTGGTGAGGATACGTAGTGCTAGTGTCTGCTGCGCACGCAGACTGCGGCAGTTTGTCTCGGAAACGAGGGCAAACCTGACCGGGACACCTTAAGTTAGTCGGGTGCGAGTGGCTGTCGAGACGATAGTATAGGTTACAAAAGGAAACGTGTGACACGAATCTGGGCAATGATGTTGTTGAGGTGAAGCTTCATGGAGAAGTTGCACTCTATGGTCACATCGAGGCATTTTACTGTCGTGGACCACTCAATGTTCTGCCCCAAAAGCTTCAACTGTGGTAGGGTCATGCTTATTATGGAGATCACTTGAGCCCGGGAATCGAACCTGAGGCCTAAAGTTCAGCAGTCACATATGCTACCACCGAGGCAGTCGGATTGTTAACACATGCAAAGATTCCATTACATATATACATTTTAAAAACAGGTGAAGATACCAAAGCGTGATAAAATATCTATTTGCCTTATATCAAAGAATTTGCCTGAGAGTTCATTATATTAGACTTTATATCCGTTTGATCTAAAGGAAGTTACCGTTCTTTCTTTTGGTTATCTTTACTCGTGATTGATTGCCAAAATCTAATTAATCAAGGCTTAATTAACTCGTTTTAACTTTATTCGCTTGTACTGCCTAAGGGCTTTGGACAAACGTAATACTTCCAAACTGATAAACTCCGTAATACAAAGGTAAGTTACTTTTTATTAAAAAAGTGATTTAATGAATCTTCTTAAATAACTTTTAATTCTGTAAAAATGGTGTAGTGTTTCTCCTTGTTTAAAATTATTAAGTAACGTAGTTAAAATTATATTAAGTTTCTGATTTAAAGGTATTTAATATCTTCCACTTTTGTGTTAGAGTTAATTAATTTAATTATATCGACGATATAATTAAGACAACAGGAAAAGATTGGAGAAGAAAAGCAAAAAATAAGGAAACATGGAATAAGCTGGAGGAGGCCTATACCCTATCTGGGGCTCCAATAACATAACTATAAATATATATGTCGTTTTTTTAACATGTTAAGTAAGGTTGTTGGAAATAATAAAGGCTATTATTATTATTATCTTTATTACATTTAAATATACATATTGATTACATTTTTAAATATATAAAAAATAAAAAATACATATTTAAAAATATAAAAAATAGTAGACCACCGACATCGGGTACAGGGACCAAGATACCGGTGGTTAGGGCTCCAGAGACAGGAACCTCCTCACAATGCGGGCCGTGTCAAGGAGGACTGCCTTCTGCATCAGACCCTTGATCTAACCTTCTAACGTGAGCCTAATAAGGTGTTGGTCGAAGCTCTTGGCTATCAATCCGTGAACAGATATGATAATCGGAACAATGATCACCGAATCCACATTCCACATATCGGCAATCTCGTGAGACAGATCCAAATACTTCAATTGTTTTTCTTTTTCAACTTTCACGAGATTCTCGTCATGAGGAACGGCGATATCGACAATCATTGCGCGGTGCTCTAATCGATCTATCACCACAATATCAGGCTTATTGGTAACAATAGTCCTATCTGTGATAATAGATCGATCCCAATATAACGTAGCACGACCGTTCTCGAGAACTGGGTCGGGCACATACCTGTAGTAAGGCACTTCAAAATTGACAAGGGCAATTAAATACCAAATTTAAGGGCAAGTTGTTGGTGTAAAATCCTGGCTACTTGATTGTGCCTGTGCAAATACACACCATTAGCAAGACGAGAACAACCAGAAATAATATGCCTAATAGATTCTCCAGGACGGTGGCACGCCCGACAAATGTCAACCGTACTATCTTTCAGGATATATTTCCGGTAGTTATTCGTCATGATAACTTCGTCCATAATTGCACAAACTAAACCTTCGGTTTCTCCGAAGAGATCACCATACCGTAGCCAAGACGTCGACGCTTTAAAGTCTATATCAGACCCGTGTAGGGCCCGATAAAATCGACCATGAAGTTCTTTACCCTTCCATACTTCCTTGCGATCAGTAGTACTAAGTACTACAGGTTTGCGCCAATGCTCTTTAGCCAGAGCGAGCGGGATGAAACCAGTATCCACTGCAACTACATTACGATGCACTCCCACATTCGTCTTTAGAAAATATTCTCTGAGATTGTATATCTCGCGATTGTGTAGAGTCTTGATATTTAATAGACCACGACCTCCAAACTTTCGCGGAATATACAATCTCATAACCGATGAACGTGGGTGCTGCATGCGGAATGCAGTCAGCAATGTACGGACTCTCCTGTCAAGGGCATCCAATTCGGTGTGAGTCCATCTAAGTACACCAAAGGAATACATCAGAACCGGCATGACCTAACTGTTATAGGCTCGCACCTTGTTACCGCCTGATAAAAGACTTTTAAGTACTTTTTTTAGGCGTCCAAAGAAGCGTTCCTGTAACATTTGTTTCACGCCAGATTCTGGTATTCCCAAGGACTGTGAAAAACCTAGATACTTGTAGGTGTCGGTGGCAGACAGAGATCTGAGTTTTGTTGAATCTGAAAGTTCCATTCCTTCAGATTCTACAATCACGCCCTTCTTTACATACATGACTGCACATTTGTCTACACCAAATTCCATTTTGATAGAATTACTAAAGTTTTCAGTGACCCTTAATAACGCCATCAATTGTAATTTTGTGGAGGCTAGTAATTTCAAATCATCCATATAAAGAAGGTGAGATATAACTTGATCATCTTTCTGCAACCGATAACCTAATCCTGAACCCTCTAACAGAGTGCTGAGAGGGTTCAAAGCTAGACAAAACCACAAGGGACTCAGACTGTCACCTTGAAATATACCTCGCTCGATCTTTATAAGTACGTCATTTATCGCAGTCTGCCGACTGTGTGTGTGATGTGTGTCGTAATTTTGAGTCTCAAAATAGATGTTAGAAGTTTATATGTAGTTTGTAAACAAATAATAGGTCTAAAGTTTTTGAGATCCATGGCACTACCAGATTTATAGAGTAAATGGGTTACACCAGTGGTTAAAAATTGTGGTAATGAACCAGAATCCAAAGCTGCTTGGAATTGTGATGCCAAACACGCATGTGAGCTTCGGAACCACTTAAGCCAAAAGTTGTGCAGTCCGTCTGGACCAGGTGATTTCCAATTCGGTAATGAACGGACTGCACAACTTACATCATCTTTATTAATAACAATGGGTTCCATAGCTGTTATAGACTCACACGAACGTTTGACATCCTCCAACCAATCACCCTCTGTATGAGTGACAGGCACTGACCAGATGTTACGCCAAAATGAATTAGTGGTATTTTCATCTGGAAAATGCCCATCACTCACATATGAATTCGGTTCCTCCCATTTCCGGTAAACCCATTTCTCATTCCTTTGAAACATTCGATTCCGATTATACCGATCAACTCGTTTTCTATAACGTCTTATTCTATTTGCCCATGCATAAACTTTGTGCTTTAGAAAGTCTATGCGCTCTGTGACACAGGACATGTACTGTTGAGGACTAATGGTAGTCCCCAAGAATGCCTGTTTCACAAAGCGCATGACTCTTGGCCGTGTATTACCACTTTTAAAACTAATTAATTTACCGATGAGTGTCCTAGTCTCAGCAATACGACGTTCAATTCTATACTGCCAAGCTGGTACGCCATTTTCGGGTCGAGTAGCACTTACACGTTCAATACATTACCAACATTCAACACCACGTTCAACACCAGCTACTCGACAAACTGCAATGGCCGCACAGTATAGAATTGAATGTGTATCACTAAGATCTTCGCTATTATCAAAATAGTCTGATAATAGCGAATCCAGGGCACTCACAAGCGCTAAATTACGTTTATGAATGGGCAAACGGCATAACCGTGGTCTAATATTATCATTTATAAATCGGTACTTTTGAATCGCATCCTCCAAAGCACTCCTTATCTTATCGTTACATTGGGTACTTACGGATATAACTTCACTCTCCACTAGTTCATCGACATCTTTAATACCTGACGGCAGCTGAGGTGTGCTATTGGCCACCGCAGTGTGTGACGAAGAGTGGATAGTAAAGCTTTTCCGTATGTCAGAGCGTATCCCCTCAAGTACTGTATCATCCAGCAGGTGACAGCGCTGTATAGCTCGTACTTGATCCGATAATCGTTGTGCTAAAACGTTGATGGCCGGTTCAAGCTCCTGAAACAGAGAGACTAACCTAACACGGTACGCAGTAAGGTTCGTTCCCAACTCTGTAGCCCGAAAATATGCCCGCATGACACTCTCATTTATTGATTTTGTCCACTTCATGCGGCGCACATCACCACCGGTAGCGGGGACCCTGTTTGAGGTCAGTGGTCCTCGTGATCCCAAGCTGGTCGGTGGCCGGGAACTCTCTTGCCGATGTACAGGTCTTGGCGACGTGGGTAGAGAGAAAAACTCGTCGCTGGAGCTAGAGCTCGAGACCTCTGCAACGGCTGGAACATTCAATGTTGCTTCCGGGGACGGCAAGGCGGAGCGAAGCGACGAGTCCAGGGATGTTGTTTGTGCTTTTAGTGTTCTAGATTTGGCTCTCGTCAGCATTTTGCTAGAATTCCTCGGTTAAATATTTCGACATGACGATTATTATAATTCTCTTTATTACGTATAAATACACATATTGATTACATTTTTAAATATATAAAAAATAAAAAATACACATTTAAAAATATAAAAAATAGTAGACCACCGACATCGGGTACAGGGACCAAGATACCGGTGGTTAGGGCTCCAAAGACAGGAACCTCCTCACAATACGGGCCGTGTCAAGGAGGACTGCCTTCTGCATCAGACCCTTGATCCAACCTTCTAACGTGAGCCTCTTAAGGTGTTGGTCGAGGCTCTTGGCTATCACAAGAGGCGGCGCGCCTGGCCACCGTGGGAGTCTCTTTGGTGGTCGGGCGCATTGAGGCGCTGGGTTTACGGGTGGCCCTAGATAAGACAGAAGCCCTTTTGTTTCATGGGCCCCGTCGTGGTCCACCTCCCGGTGCCTCTATCGTTGTCAATTCGGTCCTCGTACCGATTAAGGCCCAGATGAAGTATCTGGGCCTCATCCTTGACGGCAGGTGGCTCTTCGACGAGCACTTCCGACAGCTTACTCCAAAGCTGGTCGGCGTCGCTTCTGCTCTTGGGCGACTTTTGCCCAATTTGGGTGGAGCCAGCGTCGCGACGAGACGGCTATACACGGGGGTTGTTCGGTCAATGGCGCTGTATGGTGCACCGGTGTGGGCGGCGGCTCTGACCGCCCAGAATAGGGCTCGCCTCTGGCGCCCTCAGAGGATATTGGCGGTTAGAGCCATACGCGGTTACCGCACCGTATCGACGGAGGCGGCGTGCGCCCTGGCCGGAACTCCCCCGTGGGATTTGGAGGCGGAAGTGCTCGCCGAAGTTTATCGGCGGACGGCTGACTTCCGGGCGGGTAGCAACATACGGCCCCCGCCCGAGGACATACGCGAGTGGCGTGAGGCCGCTCGTCGAGCCACGATGGCTCGTTGGTCGTCCCGGCTGGAGGCTCCACGTGCTGGCTTTGCCACCGTGGTGGCTCTCCAGCCGGTCATCGCCGAGTGGGCAGGGCGGCAGCACGGGACCCTTTCCTTCCGACTGACGCAGGTCCTTTCCGGGCACGGTTGCTTCGGGAAGTATCTGCACTCGGTCGCCAGGAGGGAATTGAGTCCCGCCTGTCACCACTGCGACTGCAGTGAGGATTCGACTCAGCACACGCTAGCGGTTTGTTCCGCCTGGGCGGCGCAGCGTGGGGTCCTTACTGCAGTTATTGGAGGAGATCTCTCGCTACCGGCCGTCATACGCTCCATGGCCGGTAGCGACAGTTGTTTTACCGCGGTCGCAACCTTCTGCGAAGACGTAATTTCGCGGAAGGAGGCGGCGGAGAAGGCCCGGGAGGACGATATCCACTCGGACCCAATTCGCCGCCGGCGAGCCGGGCGGCGGAGGCGCGCATACCAGCGCCTCATGCCGCCTTGAGTGTGGCCGCGGGTGGACGGGACGGGTTTTCCCCTCCACCCGCTATAATGGCCAGCCGCGAGGAGGCGACGTCCGCGTGTGCCGTACGTCGCCTAAAATAGAGAGTTTATCCGCAGATGGTGCCCGAGGTACGGGCAGGCGCTAGGAGGAATCTGGATGTCGTAATAGCAGCGGTTCCCGGATCCCTCCTATCTCAGGCGCAGAGTGGCACACCGTGTGGTTTTAGTCGGTCTGATTCCGACACACCACCCTGCCGTAAACCCCGGTGGGGTGACGGCCCGAGGGGGTTTCCACACGTTAAAAAAAAAAAAAAAAAAAAGGCTCTTGGCTATCAATCCGTGAACAGATATACAGATATGATTATCGGAACAATGATCACCGAATCCACATTCCACATGTCGGCAATCTCGAGAGACAGATCCAAATACTTTAATTGTTTTTCTTTTTCAACTTTCACGAGATTCTCGTCATGAGGAACAGCGATATCGACATTATTGCGCGGCGCTCTAATCGATCTATCACCACAATATCAGGCTTATTGGCAACAATAGTCGTATCTGTGATAATAGATCGATCCCAATATAACGTAGCACGACCGTTCTCGAGAACTGGGTCGGGCACATACCTGTAGTAAGGCACTTCAAAATTGACAAGGGCAATTAAATACCAAATTTAAGGGCAAGTTGTTGGTGTTCAATCCTGGCTACTTGATTGTGCCTGTGCAAATACTCACCATTAGCAAGACGAGAACAACCAGAAATAATATGCCTAATAGATTCTCCAGGACGGTGGCACGCCCGACAAATGTCAACCGTACTATCTTTCAGGATATATTTCCGGTAGTTATTCGTCATGATAACTTCGTCCATAATTGCACAAACAAAACCTTCGGTTTCTCCGAAGAGATCACCATACCGTAGCCAAGACGTCGACGCTTTAAAGTCTATATCAGACCCGTGTAGGGCCCGATAAAATCGACCATGAAGTTCTTTACCCTTCCATACTTTCTTGCGATCAGTAGTACTAAGTACTACAGGTTTGCGCCAATTCTCTTTAGCCAGAGCGAGCGGGGTAAAACCAGTATCCACTGCAACTACATTACGATGCACTCCCACATTAGTCTGTAGAAAATATTCTCTGAGATTGTATATCTCGCGATTGTGTAGAGTCTTGATATTTAATAGACCACGACCTCCAAACTTTCGCGGAATATACAATGTCATAACCGATGAACGTGGATGGTGCATACGGAATGCAGTCAGCAATGTACGGACTCTCCTGTCAAGGGCATCTAATTCGGTCTGAGTCCATCTAAGTACACCAAAGGAATACATAAGAACCGGCATGACCCAACTGTTATAGGCTCGCACCTTGTTACCGCCCGATAAAAGACTTTTAAGTACTTTTTTTAGGCGACCAAAGGAACGTTCCCGTAACATTTGTTTCACGCCAGATTCTGATATTCCCAAGGACTGTGAAAAACCTAGATACTTGTAAGTTTCGGTGGCAGACAGAGATCTGAGTTTTGTTGAATCTGAAAGTTCTATTCCTTCAGATTCTACAATCACGCCCTTCTTTACATACATGACTGCACACTTGTCTACACCAAATTCCATTTTGATAGAATTACTAAAGTTTTCAGCGACCTTTAATAACGCCATCAATTGTAATTTTGTAGAGGCCAGTAATTTCAAATCATCCATATAAAGAAGGTGGGATATAACTTGATCATCTTTCTGCAACCGATAGCCTAACCCTGAACCGTCTAACAGAGTACTGAGAGGGTTCAAAGCTAGACAAAACCACAAGGGACTCAGACTGTCACCTTGAAATATACCTCGCTCGATCTTTATAAGTACGTCATTTATCGCAGCCTGCCGACATCCTGGATAGCGAAATGTTGTGCTCCATTGACTCATACACGACTTTAAGAAAGTGCACAGAGTTGCATCAATTTTATACAACTCTAGCACTTTCAAAAGCCATGTGTGTGGAACTGAGTCATAAGCCTTCTTATAATCTATCCAACATGTCGCCAGACTCTTACGATTACGACGTACCTGTTGTCTAATGGTCCTGTCTATGATAAGGAGCTCTTTAGTGCCACGGGCCCCACTTCTACATCCATTTTGAGAAATAGAGAGTACCGAATTATTAATTATATGTGTAGTAATTTTGAGTCTCAAAATAGATGTTAGAAGTTTATATGTAGTTGGTAAACAAGTAATGGGTCTAAAATTTTTGGGATCCATGGCACTACCAGATTTATAGAGTAAATGGGTTACACCAGTGGTTAAAAATTGTGGTAATGAACCAGAATCCAAAGCTGCTTGGAATTGTGATGCCAAACACGCATGTGAGCTTCGGAACCACTTAAGCCAAAAGTTGTGTAGTCCATCTGGACCAGGTCATTTCCAATTCGGTAATGAACGGACTGCACAACTTACATCATCTTTATTAATAACAATGGGTTCCATAGCTGTTATAGACTCATACGAGCGTTTGACATCCTCCAACCAATCACCCTCTGTATGAGAGACAGGCACTGACCAGATGTTACGCCAAAATGAATTAGTGGTATTTTCATCTGGAAAATGCCCGTCACTCACACATGGATTCGGTGCCTCCCATTTCCGGTAAACCCATTTCTCATTCCTTTGGAACATTCGATTCTGATTATACCGATCAACTCGTTTTCTATAACGTCTTATCCTATTTGCCCATGCATAAACTTTCTGCTTTAGAAAGTCTATGCGCTCTGTGACACAGGACATGTACTGTTGAGGACTAATGGAAGTTCTCAAGAATGCCTGTTTCACAAAGCGCATGACTCTCGGCCGTGTATTACCACTTTTAAAACTAATTAATTTACCGATGAGTGTCCTAGTCTCAGCAATACGACGTTCAATTCTATACTGCCAAGCTGGTACAGCATTTTTGGGTCGAGTAGCACTTACACGTTCAATAAATTTAACACCAGCTACTCGACAAACTGCAATAGCCGCACAGTATAGAATAGAATGTGTATCACTAAGATCTTCGCTGTTATCAAAATAGTCTGATAACAGCGAATCCAGGGCACTCACAAGCGCTAAATTACGTTTATGAATGGGCAAACGGCATAACCGTGGTCTAATATTATCATTTACAAATCGGTATTTTTGAATCGCATCCTCCAAAGCACTCCTTATCTTATCGTTACATTGGGTACTTACGGATATAACTTCACTCTCCATTAGTTCATCAACATCTTTAATACCTAATGGCAACTGAGGTGTGCTACTGGTCACCGCAGTGTGTGATGAAGAGGGGATAGTAAAGTTTTTCCTTATGTCAGAGCGTATCCTCTCAAGTACTGTGTCATCCAGCAGGTGACAGCGCTGTATAGCTCGTACTTGATCCGACAACCGTTGTGCTGTAACGTTGATGGCTGGTTCAAGTTCCTGAAACAGAGAGACTAGTCTAACACAGTACGCAGTAAGGTTTGTTCCCAACTCTGTAGCCCGAAAATATGCCCGCATGACATTCTCATTTATAGATTTTGTCCACTTCATGCGGCGCACATCACCACCGGTAGCGGAGACCCTGTTTGAGGTCAGTGGTCCTCGTGATCCCAAGCTGGTCGGCGGCCGGGTACTCTCCTGCTGGCGTAAAGGTCTTGGCGACGTCGGCGGAGAGAAAAATTCGTCGCTGGAGCTAGAGCTCGACGCCTCTGCAACGGCCGGAACATTCATTATTGCTTCCGGGGACGGCAAGGCGGAGCGGAGCGACGAGTCCAGGGATGTTGTTTGTGCTTTTAATCTAGCTCTCGTTAACATTTTGGAATTTCTTTCATGAAAATTTTTGTATTGACGTGACGTTTAAACGTCACGTCTTCGGTAACAGATATTTTAATGTAAAAATCATTTTAGTTGTATTTTAATTCAATTTTTATATTGTACACAGGTTCATTTTCTTTCTGGTTTGTAAATTAAATAGTATAGCAATTGTAAATTTGTAGTTATAAATATTGGATTTTAAATATATGTAAGAGAAATACCAACTGTTTCTAGTGTTGCTAGTTTATTTATTATTATTATTCTCTTTATTTCGTGATATACACATATTTGTAACATTTTTAAATATATATAAAAAACAAAAAATACACATTTAAAAATATAAAAAATAGTAGTAGACCACCGACATCGGGTACAGGGACCAAGACACCGGTGGTTAGGGCTCCAAAGACAGGAACCTCCTCACAATACGGGCCGTGTCAAGGAGGACTGCCTTCTGCATCAGACCCTTGATCCAACCTTCTAACGTGAGCCTCTTAAGTTGTTGGTCGAGGCTCTTCGCTATCAATCCATGAGCAGATATGATTATCGGAACAATAATCACCGAATCCACATTCCACATGTCGGCAATCTCGTGAGACAGATCCAAATACTTCAATTGTTTTTCTTTTTCAACTTTCACGAGATTCTCGTCATGAGGATCGGCGATATCGACAATCATTGCGCGGCGCTCTAATCGATCTACTACCACAATATCAGGCTTATTGGCAACAATAGTCCTATCTGTGATAATAGATCGATCCCAATATAACGTAGCACGACCGTTCTCGAGAACTGGGTCGGGCACATACCTGTAGTAAGGTACTTCGAAATTGATAAGTTGGTATTTAAGGGCAAGTTGTTGGTGTACGATCCTGGCTACTTGGTTGTGCCTGTGCAAATACTCACCGTTAGCAAGACGAGAACAACCGGAATGATGCAATGATGCAATGATGCATGAATGAATCATAATATGCCTAATAGATTCTCCTGGACGGTGGCACGCCCGACAGATGTCAGCCGTACTATCTTTTAGGATATATTTCCGAAATTTGCATGATTTTTTTGCATCTTGAGAAATATCTTATTTTCTGAGCAATACAGTGCAATATTGTTGAATTAAAGCTGTTAATTGCCATCTGTTACGTTTGTTTTTAAGGATGTATTTGTAATTCTGCTAGATAAAAATCAATTACTCTGTATTAACTTAAGCCTCGTCTTTCCAGTGGACACAAAGTAAATAAATAAATGTGTCATACATTTGGTAAATCACTTTATTTAAATTCAAACTAAGTGCATATACTTTTTCTGTAAATACAAAAATGTAACTTTGTAAATGATATATAAATATATAATTTTATAATACAATTTTGTAAATACAAAAATTCATTGAAAATAACCAAACTTCAAAACAAATATTCGCAGATCATACAGGATCATACATTTGATTAGACTCAGTAATCGTACTTAAAACTCAGTACAGTAATCGCATAAGTATGCTACCACTGCGCCTCCCAAGCTGCCATATACATTTTATAGCAATACATTTATCGTTCAAAGAATATGGATAAGTAATTCAACAATATAGTGTAATAATATTATATATACATATATTTAAGTACTGTAGTATTAATATTTTAATTACCGAAATAAAACACTTTAAACGTTAAAGATTATGACAAACCATAAAATTACTGTGAAATTGTATATCCACTGCTTTCAATTGTACAATGATAAGTTTTTAATAATAATATTGACCTTAACATATAGCAGATTACAAAAAAATGAATGGGTAATCAGAAATTCATTAGTAGATTCTGAATGCTTCATCGAGTTCGATAAGGCCGCGTTTTCACAATACACTTTTATGGTTTTTAACATTTGTTCTTGAAATAATTTTGCGCAAAAACTGTCATTCGTATGAAAGCTACCGCGAGAATGCCAGTGTCTGTGGTATTGTGAGATTATTGTTGTATTATTTTGAGAGTAATAGTTACATATAAATTTCACAATGTGTTGGAAACTGTGGCTGGCTGTGGCAATAACTGTGTTTACGGTTCCTATAATGGAAGGGAAAGGTAAGTGTATGAGTAATTATATGTTTTTATGACTTAGAATGAGTAAATTATATTTTGGTCTGTTATTTATTGAGGCTATAGACTGCCTTTCAAGTTATGTTCTGAGAACTTTACTAACAAAATTCTTAAGAAATTTGTATGCGCACCATTACCACGTTCGTTTTTTTTGGTTCGTTTTTTTTGAAGAAAAACTTGATACAAAACCTGTACCAACACTTCTGGTCAGTGTGGTCTAGTAGGATTATGTTGAACATAACATCATTTTATATATACATAGGAGAAGGAGAGGTCTATATCCAAAAATAGACTATTAAAGGCTGTTGATGTGAAATTTATTGTCGAAAGTCACTTAATTCAATTACAGTCCCTTGGGTAATATTTTGACTGCGTACATGTTGTTGTTGTACGTTGAAATATTTCAAAACAAAGTATTCATAGGCATGCTCAAATAGGACCAATATTATGTTGAACATAACATCGTTTTATATCTGAATTAAGTATGGTAATAATATGAATTAATTTGGTGATAGAATGCTGTAAATTTTCTGAGTACAAGAAATCCAATATATTCTTCTATAGCCCTGTAATATTGACAAAAAATATTGAAAGCGTGATAAACAAATAAATAATCATTCAAGGAGGTTTAATTATTTATACTTCAGCAGTTCTTTCTTAACTTTAAACTCACTTCATTTAAGAAGGACTGTAGTCATCTGTCGTTCAACATTCTACCGTGCTATATCGTAGAACTGAACCAGTCATTCACTATTTAATAGAAAAAAATCTATATCTTTACAAAGTCTTGAACTGGAACAGTTTAACGAGTTAAAATAATAAGACAATTATAACTAACACACTAAATTAATTAAGATCATATATTTCATCGTCTACCACTTTCATATTTCGGAGAAATAAAGTTTGGAATGTAAGCTAATAAAACCGCTGCGTATCATATATACGCAAGCGAATAAAAACACTTTCGCTGTCGGATGCAAAAGCGAAGCGGCATCACTGTCGCAGCGACGCTATCGCTGCGTCATTGACGTCACATCACGTTCCAATGGAATAGCTTACGCTTCTATAGTGCTATAGTGCATGGTATCATTGATTTATCGTCTTTTATAAATATTTCATCAATAACTTATAATCTTATATCCCTTACTAGACATAAACTTCTCCTTCGAATGAAGGTTTTGGCCTATTGTGGCATCCTGGTCAGACGGATAGATATATAGTTTATTTCAAGTTTTCCATCTTTTTGTAGTACAGTTGTCCTACGTATGTAGGTTACTCCCTTTGTCGGTTCTTGCGATACGCAAGGGAATGAATAGGACACTCGAGCTATATACACACTAGTATATTTTTATAAATACTATGAATAAGCTATCACACAGTTGAAGTTGTTAAAAAATCATTATTCAAGGATGATACAGCTTTTCAGAACGCACATTATCAACAGTAGAAACGCGTACAAATGTATAAAACATGATGAAATACTTTTGGAAGTCAAATTGCAGCCCATGGCCGGAGATATGATGAAATGTGAATTGTGTTTTGCAAAATTACTCAGTACAATTGTTTAAAAATGTCTGCCTATGTTACTTATGCGTTTGTTGACTTGACGGCAGTAATATGTTATTTATTTGGTGAGTAACCACCATAAAGTATGTATATGTTGCCTTTCATTAAAACACAAGCTGCAAAGTTACGTGAGATGATGTTCTTCAAATATTTTTTTAAGTGACTGCCAAAGTGACTCTACTCTGCCTATTGGAACGCATGAATAGAATCCAAGAGTTGTGATCACCATATTTCATAGTGAATACAGACAATGCAGTATAATTCTATCCTCTGGCGGTCTAGTGAGAGACTTCTAAGTCGAACCGGCCCGGTACGTGCTTAGATCAGCGTGGCTTTACTATAATTGTGATTTAATATGAAAAAACATTTTTTTCAGGTAATGTAAACAGAATTTTTCAAAAACCCTGTAAGTACCTCGTTAAAAAAAGTTGTCTTAAACTTTCTTAATATAAATTTCAGTTGACTAAGTTATGAATCAATGGAGACTTTTTTCTTGATCGTGCACAGAGTTTACTATTATTTTTCCACTTGCATAAGTTTTAAAATGTTATCTCTATCAAAATCGCGTTAAGCATACTGTTGAGCTGGACGACATGTTGTTAGCGTAGAATAAATATAAAAATAACATCAGAATCTTATCAGCGTTTAGCTGTTGCTGTAAGATTTTCATTATATCACAGTATTTACGTGTCGTCTTTTAAAAAGTAAACGTAAATTAAGATGATTGCATGCGACTACTAAGAAAAAACCTCACGTAGTATAGACGACCGTTAAACATAGTCCCAGTGAGTGAAATTGAGATTAATACCGGCAATTTAGTATCTAAATTAGGAAAGTCTTATAAAGCAAGCCTATTTTTCTTCATTTACTTTAGTATGAAGAAATGAACGCAACTGTAAATGGTAGCAATGAAATATATTTCTAATGCCTAAAATTTACATTAATTCTGCTGATTGGAGCTTGATGAGGTTTCATACAATTGTCCCGGAAAGCTATGACTTTTACATACATATTTACTTTTAAATTATATCAAAATGCTTGTAAGTTTCGATTTTCTCGTTATCACTTTTCAACTTAAGTATAATGTATTTAGAAAGTCTATAATAAAAAAAAAATCTTAGGATTTTCAAAATAATCAATTCTTGTATAGTAACATAGAGGGATAATTATTGTTATCGCCTAATTTGCTTGTGATTTAAAAAAAAAAGTACATGAAGCAACTCACTTCAACTATCAAATTTGCTAATTCAATTTAGATAGCGCTATTTCACATATCACGACCCAATGGAAAAACTTGATAGCATTTGAACGATAAAAACAATATACAAATATATGTCCGTCGAAATACCAGTGGAGTTACAAAAAAGGGATCACGATCTTTATACACCTTATACACCATCGTAAGTGTCAAGTACCTTTGAGGCCACGAACATAAACTTCTCATTACGGTAGTAGAACCACGCCGTTTTTTAGCACGAAGGGACCGGCTCAACTGGGCAGAACTACCCTCTCACAGAAGATCAACCCAAAGCGACAGCACCTGCGCTGTCGTGTTTCAGTGGTGAGTGCGAGATCGGAGGCCCCTTGATGCAGGGGTGACAGTTATCGTGATAAGTGAGTGAACCTTACACTGCCACGATGACTGTCATACCTTTTACGTCCCTAAGCGGAGCGTGAAAAAGCATCTCAGTAGTCCGCCATAGTGTGAGTCACCATATTGTATTATCTGCATTCACAATAAGTATGGTGATCACAACTTTTGGATTCTATTCATACTTTCCATCAGGCAGAATACAGTCACTTTGGCAGGCTCTCAAAATTAAAAAAAAATTAAGACGGGTAGCGGCTTTGTTGGCACGGTCAGCGACGGGTTCAAATACATAGATTCATAGGGAACTGGCCTCGAAGACAGCGACGCGGGGAATGGGTGACGAGTGGTGTGTGAGTGATGCCTACCAGTCTAGTGCTATTAGTAAGTAATGATTGTGATTAATATTTTTTAATTTTGTGGATTCTGTAACTTTTTCCAAGTTTATTTAACTATTTATATTTTAAAATCTATTTCTTTGTTATCATTAAAACCTTCCAACTATCTTTATTACTGTGCACTGTGCACTGTGTACACTGTGTGTGTGTAATTTTGTGCACTTCATTGATGTTATTTTTTTTTCCTTTGCTTAATGTGGTCCCCTGTAAGCGAAGAAGTACACCAACTTTACTCTCTTTAATGAAGCGTAATAAGTAATTGTTTATATCTTTCGAGAACTATAACTTATTATAACTTTTCTAAAGTTTTAAGTTATAAGTCTTTGATACAAAAAAATTTCAATATATTTGTTTTCTTATTGCGTGATCACTGAGACACGGTGATCCTTGGCGTCATTATCTATGACTCATTTTGTGATTAAGAACTTGTAAATTATTTACAGATTTTAGAAAATTAAATTTTATGTACTTATTTATTATTTAATTACTTAAGTACCTTAATTAAATACACAATCATTAATCGATTAAAGTAAAAGTATTGATCGAGTTCGCTAGTTTTGTCAAATCACCATTAATTGTTTTGTGAAATCTTTCACACACTACGCCGCTCTAACGCCGCATGATCTGCCATTGGCTTCGGGACCGAGTTTGCGTTACCGCACCGCTACACGCACTGCGTAGAGGCCAGTTCTATTTAAATCTATCTTTTTGAACGCGCCGCAGCCTGCTCCGCCACCGTTGCCACGCCGCTCCTGCGTCCGCGGCCTAAGACGTTAATTTGTTTAATATTTGTACAACCTCAATAACGAGTATCTTAAAACGTACAAATAAACTTGATATTTCTTATTTTAACGATTCCTTATATTTTAGATTAAACAATATTTCCAAGACACAAGACAATTGATAGAGATTATAATACCGTGTTTATTGTTTAGAATTTAGTTCGTCCGTTGTCATGGCGTTTATAACAGCGTCAAAATATCGGCAACTAATTCTATAAGATTATAACATAATTATACGTAAAACTTTAACCTGGATTTAGAAGAAGAAAATTAAAAAACAGTGACAACAATAAAAATATTTAAACGTACTAATATTTCAACATATAAACATAAAAAAAAGTGTTATATCATCGTCTGCTAGTAGCGTTCCCAGAAGATCGACAGCATTATTTATTTTGTTATTAAACAGAAATAGGATCACAGTGTAATATTTTTGTTTTTCAAGTACATTTAAATGATTAAAACTATTATTAGGGCTAAGGTATAAGGCAAGACATACAAAATCACGTCTTCCAATAATACAACTATGTGTAACTCATTAAGAAAGAAAAACATTCTATTAGTATATAAAATAGTAAATTAAAATAAATTTTGAAATAATTGATCCTAATGGACTTTTTGTAGACTTACTAGACGTAGACCAACAAGACCGTCAATCTTAAGCAAGCAAGCAAAGCAAGTTGATAAGATTGCGTACCTTTCATCTCTTACAATAAATATTATATATGTACACAAAACATGAACAGCAACCAAATGAATAACATTCGCAAGTTGCTTATATATATAATTTATGGCTCTACTTTTTATGACACCTCCAAGAATATATTGCGCTTTTTATTTTTGTCGCACACTGTTATATGCCACGGTTGACTAATTTACTCTGCCAAGATACCTTTTAATATATTTTGATTTTCATTGTTTTTTACCGTATGGGAATTCTGTCAGGCCATCACTTAATCCAAAATTTACTTAAAACTTAAACATTATATCTGAATTATTAGTTTTGTGGTTTTATTTAATTTAAGATTTAAGTTGTGTAACGTTTACATTAAAACCAATGCATTATATCCTGAGTTTGGCATACATACATACATACATACATATATATACATAGTCATGCCTTTTTTTAGAAGGGTATCCAGAGACAATAGATCTCCACTTACAACGGTCCTGACACATGTCTTTTGCTTCGTCCACATTCATCCATCGCTGTATGTATGCTCGTCAGTTCCTGATGCTTTTCACATGTCCCTTCTTCAGAATATAACCATAATTGTAATTATTATTTTGGCGTATTAACATAATAATATAGAAATCAAAGACTCACACTTAAACTGGTGTCAAATAAGTTTTTTCTTTAACTTTCTTCTTAAATGTAATGACATCGTACTGTGCATTTTCAAAACTTTGTTGTTATATAGGTAAGGAAATAACTCTACTTTTTGACGATATTAGCATAAAAATATCATAAATAAAAAAAACTTGATCAAGCTAAAAAAATCCCTTGAATTACAAAAACAATGACAACAATTTAACCTCCCTCCCCTATTTCAATACAGGCGAGAAAAATCCGCGAGATCTTCTATGTACTTTTAGTGTTGGGGATGATTCCCGCAAGTTCTCGACAAAGGGTGGGTGTAAGCACCCTATTACGTGTTGCCACCGAGAGCCTTGTTATTTCAGTATTACAACCTTTTTAAGGTAAAAATAAAAGCAAGATTGCTTCTCACCTACTTTTTAGTTCAGTGAAATAAAATATTAATTTGTATGCAAGGTGAGTTCTGAGTGTAATTGTGAATTTTAAACAGAAATTAAAAGCAGTATACACAATAGAATCGCTAATACAGCTAAAAATTAATAGAAAACATATATTAACATTAAAAATCTTCTTAAATAATGCTAAATGATATCTAGAATATGAATACGATGCGAGGCGCAAAAGTAAATTAAATTATTTGCTGTGTCGAAACTACGCTATGCGGTACACGGGTATGCGAGTGTCTCTACTTCGGCTTACCATAATTTTAACCTATAATTTCATAATCTTCATCTTTTCAACATCTTCGGGTAAATTTAATAGTGTTATGACAAAAAAATATGGGAAGTGTTCTTTTGGAGTTTGTTTAAATTAGCCTGAGTTAAAGTAACGTATGAAAATTAAAACTCAAATATGTCTAAGTAATGGGCAGTTTTGCTGAACTTTGACGTGTGAAGTTATTATGACTTTTTTAAAACTTACCGACAACAACATTTATTTTACTCGTATATCTTTAAAACATCGATATTTTATCTACCAAAGAAACATGATCCGTAAAAATAAATTACTCCAATACCAGTTATTGCCACATTTACATAACCACATGTACTGCATCTCGAGAGAATAAACACAAGGATACATTACGTCACAGTACCGCAGAATTCCTTACGAAATGATTTGTTTTTCTCCTTCTTTTCCCAAGTGAATGTCTGACACTTCAGGTGAGATATCAAATATTAAAAAAATCTGTTTGAAATATACCGCAACATTCTAGAAAAATGAGTATTTAGAAGAGCATAAATAAAAAAATATTAGCGCTCGGCAGCCTAGTAAGACTGTATAAAATCTTTGAGTCTAGGGTATCAAATAATAGGTTGATAGTGTACAGACTTACTCTAAAAATGTTTTCGAATGTCAAAACAAATCTATTACATAATGTCTATTTAGTATGTATTTGCTTTTGAGTTTGTTTATATTGTTTTTAACGAATTTTATTTAAAAGTCTAGTGCGACGTTATTCTTGTTTATATATCATATCAATAATCAAAAACATGTATAATTATACACGTAGAGAAACAAGATAAATTTGGGAATAATCTATATTCTGATGCTGGACTTTGGCTATGTCTAAATGGTTGAGTTAAATGTTGCCAATAAAAAAAGATATGTGAGATATCACGATTGCCCAGGTGAAATAATTAAATGTTAAAGATATATATTATAATAATAATAGTAATATATGTATGTTTTTAGACCGTGATTTACGTCCGTACTACGCTCGGGAGCTAGATTACGCAATGTCCATTGCACATCAGAATTGCAATGTCTGATATTTAGTATTCTTGATTCAAAATTTTATATCGTGAAAATGATAATAACTTGTGATGTTTAGTATTAAAAATCATTTATAAGTGTTCAAGTCAACTTTATGAAATTACTGATTTAATTAGTTGAAAAATTTGGTCAAAAACGAAATTTAATCCAAATATCCAATTTTTTTGTTTTTTTATTGTTCAAAGTTATAAGCGTTCCCAGGACTTCAGAAATCTAAAATTTAAAATGCAAATACTATCTAACTAATAACCCCAAAGAAATAGTTAGAGAGATCTATCCCAGTTTAATTTTTACACACGTGATTGAGGACAAGTCTAGAGGGTACTGCAAGGATTAGACAAGGAAGTTAGATATATCTAAAAATGAAAACTATCTGATATTTAAAAACGAGTAGCCGATTACTTTTAAGTGATACCTAATGATGCCTGACAAATAATGAGAAAGACCTAATTATTACTCCTTACATAATACAGCTTTTAAAGTGCTTAAAATGACATTATACCTAGGCAGTAGAGTCTCTTAAATATTATGTAAGATTAAGGAAATGTATTGAGGACATGGGCATGCACTGTCATTGCCGTTGTGTAAGTGCAGCAACTTTATCTTTAATTAAATATCTAGGGCATTGTTTAACTGCATAATACTAGTATGTATAAAATTTTTATACAATAAAATAGGAAAAAACTGGGAAACGTACCGTTAAAGTAATATAAAAGTATCAAAATTGTCTAATAGAGTTTCGTTGGCTCTATTTAAGAGCTTTAAAGATGTTGTCAATTCAATTGCTCAGGTAAAGTTGGTTAGATAGAAAAATGATTTGAGAGAAAAACTTAAAACATTTTGTAATATATCATTAGGTTAAGGAGAACATCAAAAAAACGTTATTCGAAATCGTATAATATCCCGTAATACTGTAATATGTTATAGTCATTGTGATTAATAATCAGCGAAGGGCTATTAACGATATATGAAGTAAAATCACGATTTTTGACATTTTCACCAAAACCAAAACGTGGTCAGAATCAATTCCACCACCTCCGGTTTAATAGTCAGGCCCTCTTAAGACAAGACCAGCAGAAAATAAATATTTGTCACGTACCTCCTCTAGCTAAAATGCTTCAATTATGTCTATGAAGGTAAAAAAAATAAAGAAATAAATCTCTATCCAGTACTATAGCGAGATCTGATTTCAAATATCGCTGCGGCTTACTTATGGTCTTTTGTGCAGATACTATCTGTGCCTGTGTTCAGTTTAAGTATACCGTCTACCTTCCGTTACTTATCTGGTATTGTCACAAAATCAAAACTTGGAACGAATACGTAGTAGATAAATAACGAATTAGTTTATATTTGAAAAAATCGTATAAAATAATCACAAAAAAAGAAGTCTGCTGGGATAAATCTGGACTTCTGGGTGGCCATGGAATGCCCCCTCGTCTGGAAATCAGCTTTTCCGGAAACATGTCTTTGACTACCGGCAGGGACTCATTGCAACCAGGATTGTAGCCAGCAAGTTCCAGTAGCATCGGTCCCAAGAACTCCCGTAACATTTTTACATATTCAGCAGAGTTAACAGTAACTGACCGGCCGCGAGGATCGAAAAAGTAGGATCTAATGATTACTTTTGCTGAAATTGCTGGTCATACTCGTACAGTTTTCTTAAGAGAATTAAGTGGTATCTTTTATTTAGCTTTAGGATTGTCACTGCTCCAAGACTTGTAATTTTGCTTGTTTACATGTTCGTTGAAGTGAAAAATGGTTTCGTCAGAAAATAAGATGTTGTCAAAATTACTGAATCATTCTAACATTGTTTCAGCAAACAACTTCCGTAAATTTAAATCATTTGATTTAATTTCTGCATTATCTGCATCTTATTTGGATGTAATTTCAAATATAATTTCAAAATACGGCGTAATGATGTGCGGGATAATTCTAATTCAGCCAACCGTTTGTGCGTCGATAAATCTTGATTACGTCGAACAGAAGTGGAATCTTGCTGCACGTTCTCTTCTATCCGAGAAGTCTATGTGAGCCTCCAGTTTGCTTCACATTTAGCGTTGATCCCACTTCTTCGAACTTCTTCACCCATTTCTCTATTAAAGGAGCACTCGGTAAATTGTATTTAACGTGAAATAATCGTCTCATAGTAATAAGCGAATTATTGTTTAAATAAAAATTGTTTCACACAGTAAGCGTGCTGCGACCTTGAAGCGATTAATTGTCACAAAATTGGTGCGAAACGAGCTAGTGGAGTCCCCCTCCCTTCAAATGTTAATGAATTTTTGGCCCTCCCTGTATTTTTAATATTTTTTTAAATATTTATTTAACAAAAAATATGAACAAATGAGAAAAATAGTCTTCAGCACTTTACCTCTAAAATTTTCTTAATTTAAGCTATTATATTTGAAGTTATTAACAGAACAACACATTACATCACATCAACAGTCTTTAAGGTCCACTATCGGTCATAGGCCTCTCTTTCGAAAGGTTTTGATCTACTATGCCACACGATATATATTCTTTGTTATTTTTACGATACTTCAGTAAGGGCTCCTTTAACAAATGTGCAGCTATTTAGTAAAGCACATCAAAATAATTTATCACTTCAATTTAGCTGTGAAGATGTGAAACGTTGTGAGATAACACCTCAGTCAGTTTAATGTCTGAGTAAATTGCTTAATGGTTAGGGCTATTACTGTAGACATGTCTGGTGGGGCACAAGGCCCATAGGCAGATATCTATTTTGTCAGATTTAGTACTCTGTGACGGTGTTGTCTATGACATACGTATTATTGCGCAGGCTTCGCGTCGTATCGCGTCGGTAACGTTGCGGGCGCGTCGATCACTTTCAATTTTTACCTTGTGGCCAAGTTCCATTAGGAATCTGTGTCAGGACACGTTATATAATTTCTGTATAACATAGAATGTAGTAATAATGCAAATATTTGTGATTTAAAAAAAAATATATTCAATTAAATTCATTTTGTGTGTCGATTTTTACTTTAACTTAATTTTAAAAACCGATCCTTAAAATTCAACTCGTGTGAGTTAAGTGTCTATGGCATATCAGAATCATTAAAAAGCGTACCCTTTTAAAGGTTTTATTTCCAACAGAGTAAGTTTATAGTAACGAGCTGATCAACTCTGTCGTGTTAAAATTTTTTGTACAACAGTTCAGTCATAATTATAAGTTATCAAACTTAAGTTAGCAGTCGTTGAAAGCTATTTAATTTTTAATCTGTTAGATGTTAAAGTGTAATTAAATAGTCTAACAACAACAGTTACTATTTGAAAATTACGGGTGCGTTGTATGATCCAGAAAAATGAATCATTCATCCACAGCCACGTCCCTGCGTGTTAACTAATACGAAAAACTTAACAAAGAAAGACATGACGCCGTAGCCTTGCAATCTCGAATAACCAAATCTCAAAGATTCACCATTTCCTATCATTTGGCAACAAAAGCATGCTACCACGAAAACTAAACATGGTAGGCTCGATCTCGAGCAACGTAATTTCTAATTCAACAATTTCGAATCTTTTAACAACAAATCCATACTGCCCCGATCAAATTACCGTCGAAACCACTTTGTTTAACCAAACGTCAATTTAATGTTCAATCCCTCAATTGAAAGTCTGTAAGATATAGTGTGGACAGATGGAGGGTTGGACACGATGAAACAATAAGGTTTCCGTTTCTGTCATTTTGGCTATAGAACTCGAGAATAAATTTGTTTTCTTGCAATTTGGTACGCTAAGAGGTTAAGTGAGGTCGTGTGGTTTCGGCAATAAGTTTTTCATAGTAGCGTGCATTCGTTGCCAAGTGACTGAAAATGGTGAATTTTAGAGATTTGGTTATTAAAGGTGATATGGCTACAGCGTTATGTTTTTCGTAGTAGCGTGCACTCATTGTTAAGTGTTTCGTATTGGTAAAAATACGAGGACGTAGTACTCTTAGTACTGTGACGTACCCGAAAATAACTGCCGTTAACAGATTTTACTCACTGGTTAAAGACAAATTATCTTCCAATAGGACTTTCGTTTCGGTTACTTGATGACAATTAGTGATACGAATTTTGTTAGATATATGTCGTTAGTAAGTGACCCCTTATAATAACAAGAATTGAAAATTAAGATTAATAAAACATAATGGTCTCTAGACGTTATCATAACAAGTACATAATCGTTATCAATTTATTTGTACCAATTTTTTTTGGAATTTGTTTTTATTATCAACCCTATTCATCCCGGCAGCCGGATGAGTCTAGTGAGAGACGACTACGAGAGCAAAGTACATAGGTTATCAACACTGCAAAGGGAAGGAAAATTTAACACAAATCGTCAGGACAACGTAGTATCGTACGCCAAAACCTTCGTTCTAAGGAGAATTCTTTGTTCAGCAGTGGACTGTTAAAGATAATTGATGAATGATGATGATGAAGATGATGATGGTAATAAGATTTTGTGCACGAAAATTCTTAAACAACAACGTGCAGTGACACCTTTTCAGATTCACTTACAAAGTTTGATATATGTTGAAGAAATTATATGAAATAAGTCCGATCTCAATACACACAATAGAGAATAGACACATTGTTAATGGGAAAATAATGTCTTTCATATTTGTTATGTAATATTTGTAACAATAAACAATATTCACTAGCTGTTGTTGTTTCAAAATATTGTTATTCTATTGTTTGCTTAAAATTGAGATTGTTTCAGCGAATTTTCTATTACTACATAGTCTTAAAAATAGTAATAGGGTCAGAAAACATCTAAAGATGCGTTAAGATCAAGAAGGTTTTATATAATGTGTATCTGCAATACGACTTTTGTGTAAGCCAACACTGACTTGGTCGTGTATGTCATAATTAAACCCAATAAGATGATGAAATTCGAATAAAAAATAAATTTGATACACATTTAGTGCCTACACCTTCAATTTAATGTATTTAACAATAATTTTGCTGTGTAATTTAGTTTTAAATTCGTTTGAGTGAAATTAGCCAGCCTACAATTAATAAAATTTTTTTTTGAATAACAAAGGAATTTGAGGCAAATCAAAATTAGTTAATCGTATCAATATTTTAAAGCGATAACTAGTTATTCTAGCTGACATTATGAGCAATGATTTAGTAATATGTTCAAACTGCATCGATTATGTCGTAACGAGTAACTCTGACTAGATGACTGAGTTGGGCACGGTCAGTTTTACGCAGTAATCCAGTAAGGTCGCGTGTTTTAAACATACTACACAAAAAATACTTATTGTTTTTTTCAAGTATCAATAATTTATCGATTTAACAGAAATTTAAAATTAATTTCTGAAGTGTTTAAAAAGGAATAATAACAAATACTGTTCGGAATTCAAATTAAAATGGATGTGAAAAAAGTGTGCTACATCTGGGTTCTGTTGTCTCTGCTTTTGTTCGATTGTCTGATGGAAGGATCAACGGAAGAAACTTCGTTTGAATTGCCTGTACAATTGGTTGGATTTCCCTTTATAATAATGGCAGTTCGTCTCACCAATTTCGTTAAGAAGCTCTCGTACGCATTAAGTCCAGGTAACTAACTATTTAAATTATCTATGAAATCTTAATTTATTTTTATTAGACCATATTTGTGGTGGAAATAGTTTTTCTTAATTTTACTTTTTTAATAGTTAAAATGCATAGATATACAAAGTAAGTTTGTAATAGATGAGAAATATTTGAAATTGCTGTTCACATACCCAGTATGCGGATACTTTTTAAATATTTTTTTATGTTTTTAAAATAATAAATTTGAATTTTTTTTTTAAAATAGTGTTAATATTTTTCAACAATATCTTTAAAATGAACTTCTGAAATATGTAATAGATTAATGAATAAATTACATAGATCTCCCTAATTTTTAAAACTTCCAATGCTCATAATTTAAGAGGTATATAAATTTATTTAACTATAGCCAACATATGTTCTTGTCATTTAATTACTCAAACTGTTTTATAACTAAATCGGCAAAGTGTACTTACCGACCTTGTCTTTTACTTAAGTTTCTTAACGTTACTGAGTTAAGTCAAATACCTAACTTTCAGAATAGCTTATAATCTAAAAAGTTAATATTGATTTGATTATATATATACATACGAGGGTAAGTTTTTAAGTTCGCGGAATGACAGTGAAAAAGGCGGGTAAACGCGCTCTTTTGATGCCTACCGTATTCAGTGACTCATAATTAGTCTGCATAGTAAAATTTGTTGTGATTGGATCATTAGTTATTAAACTATCGTTGACCAAGTATTTTAATCGGGAACGATGTGAAAAAAATGGAGAAAATTGAATTCCGTGCGGTGATAAAGTTCCTTACTAAGCAAGGAAAGTCTGTTCAAACCATACTCAATGAGATGTCATCGGTTTACGGGGATTCTTGCCCAGGAAAAACAATGGTCTACAAGTGGCATAGTTTATTTAAACAAGGCAGGGAATCACTTGAAGACGACCCGAGGCCGGGGCGCTCCGTTGAGGTGACTACGCCAGAAGTTATTGCAAAAGTAGAAAAAATTGTATTGGAAGATGCTCGACTAAAAAAGAAACAACTCGCAGAAATGGTTGGAGTATCGGATACAACAATTTTTAAAATTTTACACGATCATCTTGGCATGACTAAGGTTAGCGCACGGTGGGTGCCGAGAATGCTCACGCCATTGCAAAAACAACAGCGCGTGGAATGTTCACGTGCGTTTTTGGACCTCTGCAAAGAAGACAAGGATGGCGTATTGAATAAAATTGTTACTGGGGATGAAACTTGGGTTCATCATTATGAACCCGAGTCCAAACAAGACTCCATGCAGTGGCACAAAAAGGGCGCAGCACCACCCAAGAAATTTAAGGTTTCACAGTCGGCTGGGAAACTCATGGCAACGATTTTTTGGGACTCAGAAGGAATATTATTGATAGATTATAAAGATAAAGGCATTTCTATAACGGGGGAATACTACGCTTCAATCTTAGAACAGTTAAAAGAAGCCATCAAAGAAAAAAGACGGGGAAAATAACGGAAGGTGTCCTGCTATTGCATGACAATGCTCCCGTTCACAAGAGCCGAGTCGCCCTGGCTGCCCTGCATAAGGTGGGCTTCGATATTTTGAATCACCCACCCTACAGTCCAGATTTGGCTCCGAGTGATTATTATCTCTTTCCAAAAATGAAAAAAGAATTACGTGGTAAGAAATTTTCAACTGATGAGGAGGTTAAGGAGGCGGTTTCGGCGTATTTTTCAGACAAAGATAAAACTTTTTTTTACGAGGGAATAAAAAAACTAATTGAAAGATCTGAAAAATGTATTCGTGTTGCAGGGGAATATATAGAAAAAGAAAAATAATTTTGTGTTTTTATTATTACTCAATACCCTCCATTCCGCGAACTTAAAAACGCCCCCTCGTATATATAATATAAGTTAAACATTTTTATATACTGCCCCTGAGCAATAGTATGTTGTTGGCCAGAAATCTAAAAATAATATTTCGGTTAACGTTTTACAATTCGTAAAAATAAATATACCTTTTATTGTATCATCTTTCCTTCTTATCTACCTTTTCTTAAACATACCATAATGAATAAAATCCACCTAATTTTCAAATAAAATTCCTAAAGCGTTCATTTGACTGTACGAGTATTAACCTTTAGCTTTGGTGCTCAAAACCTAAGACTGACTAGAGTAATAATTAGAGTTGGGATAACTTTGCGTTTTACACACCTCAACCTAACCCATACAGGGATAGCTGCGTGAGCGTATATATGTATATGTAGCAGACTATACGATGTGACATGCCTTTACTACTTCAAAACTGATATTCGATTGCCCTGAAAATAGGTCAAGGTAATGTTGTGGTCACATCGAATAAACGCATTTATGGATAATACACATAAAATGCGTATGAAATTTGTATTTTACTTTTTTTTTGTCAAATTAGTAATAATTTTTAAAACCAATAATTAGAACGTGAATTAAGTTATTAATTTGGCCTGCATTTACTGTTACCGTCAAGTAACACCGATCAATATATAACCTACTTTATAAGTAAGTTTTATTTTTAATGCTTCTTTTTTTCTTACCGTATTATATAACCTTTTGTATTGAAATTTAAAATTTAAAATAGGAATAACTGTCACTGTTACACTGTTAACTGCCACAATAACACGCATATTAGTAATAACTCTCTTGTATCGACACTCTTACATGTGTTGCATTCTTATAGTTATCATAATGAATTCGTCAGGTGATAAACACTGAACTCACGATTATACGAGTATAAACCTTTAGGTTACGTGGCCAAGGTTTACCTTCATTACGTTATGATAACCATAGACTAATTAGCCTAATCTTTTCAAGTAGTGGCGTTTAAAATTATTAACGCAGTTTTTAATAAAATTGACAGCGTGGACAGTTTTTTTCAGGGAAAATTTGTCTGATTGTTTGATGGTTGGATTGGTTGAAATTGAAATACATACAGACTTGGCAAAAGTAGCTAGATAACTATTTTGTTTCGAAAATGTTAAAAGAAACAAATTGAACATTATTTTAACCTTAAGTATTTTTTTTAATTTCAACATTTTTTTAGTCCATCTTTTTTGGTCATAACAGGAAATACCTCTTAACCTAGAGCTTACAAAATTTACATTGTTCGGGAGTAATACAATAGTAATAGTAAATAGTAATAAATAGTAATAGTAATAAAAATCACATTCCTTGAACAGTAAGTACAGTCGAAGAAGAGACTTTAGGGGTGTATGACAATCGACCACGATTGTTTTTGGAAATGAAAACAATTGTTTGAAATAGTCATTTACTAAATTAATGGTAAAGTTCACACAGTGATCCATGTCCTCAATATCCGATAGATACGTGTCATTAGTTTTCCAAAATAGAGAGCCAGTTTATTCAAAGTAGTAACCTGTCAGTTAAATAAATAACTGAAACTATTGCAAGGTTCTCAAAAAAACTACTTCCACCTATTTCAAAACAAGTACATAGTTTAAATTCATTAAGCCCTATGCCGCGTAAGTATGATTGACCCACATAAATATTACATAAAGTACTTGGAGAGAAGGCGTTACATTCCTCCTCACGTAAGAGCTTTTGCAGTATAATCTAAGCCGCACTACTGACTAGTTGAAAAGAAGTACCATTGACCGCGGTTCCTACGTGTAGTGAAACGAACACTACGAACGAAATTCGAATTTGGAACGCTTATTGTTTTATGTCATAATCGGTGGTTGCATAATTCGGAGTTAATGTTTTATTTTTTACTAGTTGTAACGTGCTATTGGTACTAAAATGAAGTGTTGTAAATTTTATTTTTTAATAATTGCAATTATATTTACTTGTTTAAGCCAGCATGTGAATAGTGAAGTTGGTGATTATGAATTGCCAGTGCAACTTATAGGTTTTCCTGCAATAATAGCAAGTGTGAAGCTGACGAATTTTCTTAAAAAACTTTCTTACTCTTTGACTCCAGGTATGGCAAGTTTAGTTTTATCGTAATCATTAGAATCAAATCTATACTTTCCTTTGTAAAATTTGTACGCAGAAATAAGTAAAATATCTGGAAATTCCGTAGAGAATAATAATTACTTCAGACATCAAACAACTCATCTAATAGCGATTGCACAAATAAAAATAAAATGGTTACTAAAACTGTTATTTAACTTTAAAAAGAATAAAAAACGAAGGTCAATGCTTAAAACAATAAAACATATTTCTAATGTTTCTGTAAATTATGCGGGTAGTTAACTAAATCGTGTCTTGTAATATTAAACCTTCTCCTAGACAAAGTGGTGGTAGATCTGGTAAGATACAGATTGGAACAGTGACTTTTCCAGGCTTCATGGTCAGTTATTATAAGCAACTTACCTGTTGGTTTGATGGGGTAAGGAAGGGCTATTACCATGCTCGATAGGATATTCGCTGCGCCTGTGACTCACCTCTCTAAGCTTTATTTTACGAGATTTGACTGAGTACGTCACTTGAAATGTTATCTAAAAATCGTTAATATTTTTTCACATAATTCATTTCACTTTTGAATTGTGAAAGTGACAACACTTGGATTAACATGATTTACTTTAACACTGTCTGTACTGGGTAGTTGCCATGATTTTTAAATTTTTGAAAAAAGGAATGTTTAGTTTTTTTATTAGTCTAAGATTTTCCCTCAAATATGTTGCGAAACTTGGTGACAGCGGATATAATTCTTTGGTGTTCGTGTAGTAAAAGTTATAAGAACATAATTTTTGTTTCATATAGCCCTTGATCTCATTGCAAAATGGCTTCTTGTTTTTGACTACAAGAACTATTTGCTCTAACACTTATATATTGAAATCTTTCAAGGTTATTTTCACAAACTATAATCTATGGTACAAGACCAACAAATTTCATCACTGTGACAAAATAAACGTTGTCGAAAAGCTGTAATTTAATACTCCCATGGAACATTAAACTCATACTGAATTAAAAGTACAAAATGATTATTTTGAACACAAGATTTAATTTAAAATTGTTTCGAACAAAGTAAGCGAGCTAACTAACTTTTCGTTATAAATAAACTCACTTTTAGATTTTACAGCGGATGTTAAAAAGTTTTTGAATGGATTGAGTGGATTTAACTTTGTTTTTTTTTCTGAAATTCAAAAATGTAAAGATATGAATCATAAGTTCCTCAAATTATATATAAAAATTCTGTTTTTTTTACTTTTTGGCGCTCCCCGAGCATTTTTTTCCAAATTACCTTGGGAGTCGTCATCAAATCTGTTACTATACGATTGAATTTTGAATTTCTATATAGAGCGACTGGCATCACACCTTTTTCCCACACGTACTAAGCGATATTGAAGTTGTGTAAAAAGACTGTTGTTGGATCTTTGAGTGTTCCAACAACCTGTAACAGTACAAAAATTGCAAACTTGCTCTCCAATGCACATAGTGATCTCAGCGTGTTAAGAAATGGTCACTCATCTATAGATTGACCTAGTTGTGCTTGCTTAACTCTGAAATATGCTAACCTACTGGGTTATCTTAATCTATAGTCATAATTTACTCTCAAAACTCATAACCAGTTTATTATATCCTGATTTGATCATTGATGCATCATCAGATACGAATGGATTGATGTGACGTTCACGCATTGTTAAAATATGTTCGACACTACTTGTGACACAATGTCAGTTGTGTAAAATTAACTATAAAATTGCTGCTTTATTGCATAGTATTATACCACACCGTAGCAACTTTAGATGCTACTGGAAAAAAATTAAGGTCATCTAGAGACGAATATCTGATAAAATGATGTCGATAAACTAAAGTTATATGTGTTTCATAAACAGTTGTAATATATTATTTAAAAATGTTAGACAGAAACAACAGAACTAAATAAAAGATTTAGTTTGCTTCAACAAACTCCGTCTTTTTTCAAAGCTGTCTATATACCAAGGGGTAAGGTACAGCCCAAATTTTGTCCAATCTGTAGAATATGGCAAGTCATCAACTGAGAAAAAATTTGAGTTATATTGAAAAGAAAGTAGAAGAGTAGGAACAACCAACAGTAGTCATAAAATATGGCATCATATCTAAGGACCAATTATGGAATGAAAGTAATAGTTTGAGCAGGCCGTAATAATTGGCTATTGCCGGCAAATTTGAATCGTCTAATTTACTATCTAATCTATCATTTAATTATTTCTTATCTCGATAGTTTTCGAGTCGATTTTATCCCTATTAGAATCCTTCAAACAAAGAATAGATAGAACTTTTCTCTTTATGTGGATCTCAATATATAAAAGTTAGATACCGAAGTGGAACGGGTCAAAAGATTTCTACCATTTTTGTTCATTGTGAGTTAGTTAGGTACTTTATTTCGGTATATTTTCATCCAGGCGTTTTGCCAATATTGTTGAGAGAAACGTCTCGGGTAATGTATCTAATTTCGTTTCTTTTATTTGGTCAATTTGATTTTGATGCCAACAGCTTTTGATTGTAGAATTACCGTGCCTTTACGTCAATCTAAAAGTAGAGTATCGATGGATATAATTTTACTAAATAAGTTAATTATATTTTGAGTTCAATGTTTTTGTTTAAATTCTAATATTACAGTCTTTAGTGGCGTTAGTATTAACTTCGATAAACAAAATTTTTTAACATTCATTTTATATGTTCTTTCAACGTATTTTGTAACCTTTGAGTAAATTTTATAAGTTATTATTTTTCTTGATTTCATAAATAGTTTTTAGGAGTTGGCAATATAAATAGCACAATTCTGAATAAAATATATTGTGGGTAGATGCCCAAATTTTGTCCAACTCATATAATATGGCAAGTCTGGACAAAACAACAACAATTGGACTGCACTGGAAAAAACAACTAAACATAAATTTGAGGTATATTAAAAAGTAAGTAGAAGAGAAGACACACTTTTTATGTACCTATTTTTTGATATTTATTTAAATAAGCTTGTAATATTTATGAGATACGAAGGGCACAAAGCCTCAGGAACTATGAAGACTACTGTAAACAACATTTAAATTTGACGCCAAAAATCAATTGATTGTTGTTGGACATAAAAATTCGTTAAACTCAAAAATGAAGTATGTCTATACATACACATACGTATGAATTATTTATATATATAAACACTCTTTACTACATTATAAAGCCACAATAACACTATGTTAGAAAGTAAGTCGAGCGAATACGAGCGAATACCACCAGAAATATTAAAAAAAAAATTGTATTTCTGGTATCAATGACATCACATGTAACTTGAAAGACTCGTTGCATTATAGTACCTACCTGCCTATATGATAGTGTAGCGTGCAACCAATGCACCAAATATGTATATTTGAGTGTTCCAGTATTGGCTAAGAATTATGTAAGTCGATGCGACTAGAATAGTTATGTAAATACGTCTTTATTATTCGATACACGAAAAATTCACATTTGCTTTTGCATCAGTATTTTTACGTTTTTCAAAAACAAATGTGCATTCCTTGCATTTCGATTACAGCCTATCGTGGTTTCACAATACAAATTGTCACTTAAAAACATATATTTAAGATTTAATTTATCTTTTTACTTTGTGTAATAAAAGAAAAGTATATGTTATACACCTGAGGTTTATTATTTGCCACCGTTGTATTATTCATCACGGTACTTCAAGTAGTAAAAGATCAGAAAGTAGGTTTTCTCGAGCAATCATCTGTTACGTATTTAAAATGTAGGTCGGGTCGGATGGAAAGCCAACCGAAGTTTGGAATTGGATGTAGTTCTCAAACGTCGGGTTTTGTCGATAACAAATTATCCTAAAGTATTCGATGAATGTGTGAGTGTTGATAGTACTTAAAGGCAAACTTTAAAAAATATATTAATTTAAAACTTGAATATTATGTTTGTGGGACAATGTGGTGTTCGCTTTTATGGTATAGAGGTCTTAACAATGGCTTTTTTTGATGGTAAGTCTCTTCTCGAGTTGGAGAAGGAATATAGGGATAGTTATGTTTCTGTACTCATTACTAAACTCACTCAATTGAAGGGACGAATCACTTAATACCTGTTTTCTGTGTTAGTGTAGTATCCCTCAGGTTGAGCTGGTCTATACGTACCAGAACATGCCCGATACAGAAAAATAAGTAGATGATTCGCACGGCAAAAGTATAAATGTATTTATATCAGTTATCTAGTAATCATAGCACCTACAAGCTTGAATATTACTATTATTATAGATACAAAGCTACACAAGCTAAAATTAATATAAGAAACTTAAGATATAAAACTTAAAAAGTTATTTCTCCCGAAAAAATATGAGGGCATAAAGGCTATTGCACCAGTAATTAGGTCAAAGTCGGGGTAAATTACTCGGTAATGGTCTCTAGCTGATAAAAAAAAACAAATAACTCACTTGACTTTCTGTGATAACAAGAATTTTGTTTTACGGTGTTAGACATTGTAGTTTATTCTTAAAAATTATACCAACTAATGTTAACGCTCTAAATTACCGACATACATCAAACCGTTTCGTATTTGTGTAACGTGTAATGAAACGAATTGAGACATCTAAGTCTAAGGAAACGAGGTGGTATAATATTACAGAACAAATGATATTCCGGTAATCTGGTTACCTAATCAACGCAGTAGGTGCACGTAGACATGTTATTAATATATACCGAGTTATTTCATCGTCACGGTTAGTGATTAAACAGGACTTAGATTATGTTTCAACGATAGATTTTGCTACATTGTAGCATATACATACATTTTTTATGTTAAAAATACCGACACTAACTAACGTACATACAATTATTGTAAAATATGAATGGGCCGTATGAGAGGAAAAGAAGATAAAAATGAGATATGACAGAATTGTTTGAAGGCAAACGATAAATTCTCTTAATTATTAAACTTGATAAAAAGATTTTTTAATTAATCACTAGCTCGAACTTGTGATGTCTACACCACAAGTAAGTGTGTATTCTAGGTCAATGAATAAAAATGCTGACACTCAGCTATTTAATCGCATATTTTAAATGTAGACAAAATATTTACACAAAAATATAGCTTCTGACTAAACTGTCGAAAGTTCGAAGGCTCAGTACTTATGCTGTCAATTGTTAAAATGACCGCAAAACTTAATTGTATATACGTGTCATGAAAGTGTAAAATATTTACACATATGTTATGTATAATGTTGGTATTCCAACATTAACAATCTTCTTAACAGCAATGAAGTCTAAACGCCATTTCTATCTTTCCAGCAACCTACCGCTCGCGGAATCGTCGAGAGCTAACAATGTCGGATGTTGGACCGTTCGACGTCGCTGAAGTCGAGAAGTATATCGTTGGAGAATTTGGAGAGAAGTCGTGTGTGTTTGAACGTGTTTGTGCACACTATGCGACGCAGGCGAGCCTACATCCCAAACAGCAGCTAGATTGGCCTGACGTCTTCAGGTGAATGTCTAACACAAACTGCAGTTTTATAATATTTATATAATACAATTAAAAGACTAGTTTCCCGATAGTAGATAACATAATTATACCGACAGAGGAAGTCCGTATTACTACTGACTATGTTTCTCAAACATTTTTGGCATAATTTTATATTTCCTTCCTTTCTATATCAATGTCTATTTGTCGGTATATTTTTTAAATAGAACCTGTTACTTTTAGACATCAAATATCCGGATAGAAACTCTTTTAAATTTATTTAGTAAATTATATCAACATTTTGATCTAAATATTAATTGAAAACTTGACAGTTATGAACTTGAAAAGGGTGTTTCTTTTTGTATATACATACAGCATGTGTCAATTTTATATTTGTTTGAAGCATCACATTACCAGATAATAGAAGTCCAACCTCTCTTAATTCTTAGGACAGTCAAAGATCTAGATTTCAAGTGTTCACTAACATTGGTTATTTACTGCCTACTCATTTGGTTTCTATACAAAAAAGTAGGCGACGAACAAAACCGATGATAATAAAAAAAATTTAAAACACTTGCCTTTCATCATCAAAAGTCCACTTGTGGACATAGGCGTCTCTTAAGCAAGAAGGTTTTGGTCTACTATACCACGATCGCCAGACGGCTTGCTACAGAAATTGTTTCAACTTTTCCTTGTCTTTGCAGTGATGATGCCTTGTGTATTTAGTTCCTTAGTCGCTTCTTTCGACACCCAGGGAAGAATAAGGTTGGTGATACTCTTAATCCGCCACACACGAAACAAAATTATTGTTTTAAAAAAAATTAATCACTGGTAACAAAAGCAATCTATTTATCAAATTAAAAAAAAAACCGCTTCTGCATTTGTCTGGTTTTGCACTTAAGCGTGTATGTATTTTTTATTCCATTTCATTAATGAATTTTCACATCAATTTTGACTTCTTTTTTATTTTTAACTCTTTTTTTTCAGTACTTTAACTAAGACAAGATACAATCCGTCTGCCTGTCAGTCTGTCACAACTTTTCTATTTTAGTTAGAAGTAACATACGTTATTCATGTTTTCGTGTGATTTTTTATCTGCATTATTATTTAAATACTATAATAATTACAAGCAACATTCATAAATTGCTATGCCAAATATGATTACTATCATAATCGTTTTCATTTCTAAATCAGGACCTTGACCCGTGTCGTCCGTTGAATTTTCTATGGATCTTTCGTAACATTTTATTCAAATGTGTTCAATGCCACGTCCAATTGTGCAGAAGGCTTGTATGAAGGAGGTCAGTGGTCGGTCGGTGGACAACACTACTATAAAAGTGCCGCAAAGTGTCCGACGTAAGTGGGACATCGATGTAATACGATGTACGCAATAACATCTCATCGATGTAGTCGCCGAGACACGCTACGAGCGGTGGCAATCATTTATTAATTCAAATAGTAACTGCAACTTTTTCTTCTCTTTAAAATAATATCGAATATTTAATTAGATTTAAAGTAAATCAATATGATCCATATATTTTATTATTTTTAATGTATTCACACGAGTTCTTTTATTTCATTGGCAAAATTAAGTATTACCAACTCAACTGAATAAAAAATATCAAAACGAACAACTTAGTATTGTATGGACAAGATTTTGCCTTCTTTAAATTACAATTAATACGTTATGTGTACATGTACTGGCCTCAAATTTCAACATCTGAAATTTCGTACAAATGCAATAATTAAAACATATATAACCTGTATAATACATAACTTGTATGATTAGTTTATTTGTAAAATGTAAATTGCTGTTATGATGTCACTGACTCAGAAGTTTATTTATCGGTTATGCAAAAATACATTAGATACTCTATTTAATTGAAAAAAAAAAATTAATTTAACTGTTAATATACTTACTTATATATTATAATGTATAAGTTAAAGAAGATGAGTAAATAATTGCAATGTATGGGTGACTATCATCTACATCACGCTCTTCGTCGAGGTGAACTAGTGTTATGTAACCGCAAAACACTTTCACTGCTCTTTACACCTGCCACATAAAAATAAACTTTATAAACACTATATAAATATTATTTTACCATAGTGCAATTTATTACGTTGAAAATATACAGTAGGTTTTGTTTTGAAGTTGTTTTATGGTAATGTCGAATTGATTGTACGATGTGGTATACTATGATTCTAACCAAGATGAAGTTCCGTATTATCTCATCGTATTGAAAATCTAATAACTATCACTTTCTTCCTCACTTACAGTTCCTCTTAGAACAATTTCCTTATATATTAAAAAGACAGTATCTATTTGAAGGTACCTACGAATTAGGTACCTACCGTGCTAGTTTTGTATAGTTCAAGTACCAAAATCTAGTATCAAAATAATCTACACTAATGGAAAAATTAAGGGATCAAAAAAAAAATTCCTAATTTTTGGGCAGTTTTCAACAGGCCGTAACTTCGAGAGAAATGGTCGTACAGGAAATAAAAAAAAGGAAATTGTAGCTCCAAGTGTCTAGTTTTTGGATTCGAACTTCAAAACTTTATAGCCTCCGTGGTTTTTGATCGGCGAAAAACCAGCAAAAAAAAACTTTCAAAATTTTTTTAGTTTTTGTTTTGGTCTACGGACGTGGACAAATTTTTTTACCTTAACCACTATAAGGATCGGATACATTGTTTATTTAGCTTTCATTTGCTTTTTTATACACCCTGATACGCCCACTTTTCGCCGAGATATCGGATTTCAAATGGAAAAAGATTCTTTTGTCTTTGACTATCGATATCTCAGCAACAATGATCGCACAGAAATTTAAAGGTAGGTTTCAAGAACTTGAATAAATTTTCCTTAACGACTAGCCATTGCTTTTCCGAAAAAATTTTTTTTTCTTTTTGTTACATGAATTTGAAAATGCAACAAAAAAATGACTTTTGGTGGTTTTTTGGAAAATCAAGCGCTGGGTCTAAAATATTGAGGAAACCACTAATGTTAAGTATGCCTTTTACAGTTCAATATGTCCACAAAAACTCTACAAAACACCAAATTAATCCAGCCAGCCGTTTTTTTGTTTCACTTGATCGAATTTTTGAAAAAATTAAAGCTAATTTAAGCTAGGTTAAGCTAAAAAAATTTTTTCTACGTCCGTAGACCAAAAAAAAACCTAAAAAAATTTTGAAAATTTTTTTGTTGCTGATTTTTCTACGATTACTCAAAAACCGCGGCGGTTATAAAATTTTAAAGTTCGAATCCAAAAACTAGACACTTGGAGCTACAATTTCCTTTTTTTTAGTTCCTGTTCGACCATTTCTCTCGAAGTTACGACCTGTTGAAAACTGCCCAAAAATTTGGAATTTTTAAACTACGAAAGCAGTTAAAAACCACATGACTGCATAAATGCTGTATGTATATTAAAATTTCGGACATTTGACATTACTTGTTTTGTATATATTGTCTTGTATATGTATACTTTTAACTAAAATGGAAAGCTGACAGGCAGACAAAAAGAGTGAAAAGAAAAAACAATATCAAGATTGATGTGAAAATTCATATATAAAATGGAATAATACACACACATACTTAAGTGTAAAAACACACAATAGTACTTCTAGATAATTTTATTGTAAAATAATTCATCTGAAATGTAATTTAGAATACATTTTTCCTTACACAATGTATTCGTCAATGGAGAAACTTCAAAGGAAGAAAAATATCAACGTAGTCATGTAAAGTGCTATAAATTTTCCACGAATTCGTTGCCGATTGTATTCAGTACTGTTAGGGATGTCCTTTGATCCGTATTCGCTTTTGAGTATTATCACAATATTCCAAACGTTTCTCGATTCACAGAGCGATGGGCGATTGCCTAGGCTTTTGTCCTATTTATGCGATATCTTATATTCATAGTGGATTCATATGTACTTGATTTTAGTTTTAAATATAGTTCTTATATATTGATATACTTGTTTTGTGTATTGTGTCTTGTCCATGTGGTGAGGGATTAAAAATACGGCACTCCGTATTTTTTCTTTATTTTTTATTTTTCACCACCCTTATTCATCCCGTGGGTGTTGTAAGAGTCGACTGAAGTAGCAAATTACGCAGGACATCAGCACTGCAAAGAGAAGGAAAATTTGACACAAAACTTTTTTCTTTTTTTTTATTAACGTGTGGTAACCCCCTCGGGCCATCACCCCACCAGGGTTCACGGCGGGGTGGTGAGTAGGAACCGGACCGACTAAAACCCCACCATCTGTACCAAAACCTGTACCAGCCCTTCTGTCCAACGTAGTATAGTAGGCCAAAACCTCGTTTCTAAGGAGAGGGCTATGTTCAGCAGTGGACTGTCAAAGGACGATTAAGAGTTTACATTAATGTTTGAATTTCGGCTTTACTTTGATTTGATAATGTGGATAATATTTATTTCACATCTTTGTTTAACACAAAAGCTACTTACTATAATTGCCTATTTTTAAACTTGGAAAGACTAGTTATATTTATATATATATATATATAGTATTTAAATAAATAAATTGACACAATAAATTCCTCAAATTGTATTTTCTACCAATGAAAATAACAAAATATATGCGATACATATAATGTGTAATATGAAACGTAATTGTATATGTTTCAGTCAATACAAGCGGTCACCAGATCAAGCCAAAGAGTTCTACCTACTGAGCGTGTTCCTTGGTGACATCGTGGGCTCGCCGCAGTTATGTTTGCAACTTGGCAAGCGCAGGAGTTGCGACAGCAACCACTTTGGAGTAGCATAGTACCAATATACCAAAGTTAAAAACCTGTACTTCGTTATATGATGATTGCCACTGAACTGTTGGTGGACATTATCCTTAAGGAGTACAATGGCTAGTTATAATATTTTTTTTACGAATTTGTAAAATACAGTTGAGATATACTTAGCGATGTTGAAGAAATGTGACAATTGATCGTAAGTTGTGTGATTGAAGTTCATAAAAATTAATATAGGCAAAATAGATTAAATGTTAATGCCAATTTTTAAAAATAACAATTTTACCACAATAAGGTATAGACAAACCAAAATTACTGAGTGTAGAATTTCATCATTTTGATGAACTGATCTAGAAAATTACAATAATGTTAGAAAAATAGTGAAAAATATACATATAACAAAAAAAAACATGTATAAAGATAAAAAAAATGGGTTAAAGAAAATAATTACGTATCCTTTTTTAATATATTTACAAAGTCAATTTGCATGCATGCTTTTGAATTCGACATAACAAGGCCCTGGCTAATATTTTGTAACCCCGCTTTGACCTTAAAATAAAAAACAAACTCTCTCGTAATCCGCGACGAAAACCTTCCTTTCATTTTATTGGACTAGTTTTTGCCATATTACTTATTGTAAATCTAGTAACACCCATGGTTATTATAAATTTAAAAATATAAAGAATTAATCTGAACATTTTGACACTGACAATAGACAACATAAGAATTCAAATTTACATCGTATAAACCACATCACGTTACTATCCCAGGCCTGTTTCTGCAATGTTAACGATTAGTCTAACCAGCCAAGCCTTCGCTCATGAAGGACGGACGTTTATGGTGCGGGTTCTGTAGGATGGCAGATTGCTTGTCTTCACCCATTCCTGGTTCGTCACCTGCTGTGCCAACAACACAAAGTGCGACAACTGAAACCCACGTATATTCATTTTGAGCCATGAACAGAATCATGATATCTAACGAGAGGCTACACTTTTTTTTTACTATTCTATTTTATATAATTATACTGTTTAAATTGTATGTAGAAAAACTGTTAAAATTTTTGCAAATTATTTTTACTTTAACATTTTTTTAACATTAATTAATTGTTTCGTAATATTAGTTAGTAGGACACTTTTAATACATGTATAGAGTTCTTTGTTAAAAGTTTTAAGGAATACTATAAAACCACATCAATAAACGTGATGATAATTAAGTTACCGAAGACAAAATAAGTATATTTGTTTTGTAAGTTTTTTATATTATATTATATTATATTAGTTTTAACATATACCACTAAGGTTAAGCGCGCGCAATTAAAGTTACCTATTAATTAGTAATGTAAAAATATAATAATTATAATTGTAAATAATATTATAACTGCCTATACTTAGGTATATTTTATTATTTGTGTTATATGCCTAGTAATATTATTACCTTGAAAACTGTTTGTATATATAATTAAAACGTGGTTTTGGTCTCATTACCAATTTAAAATAATTAAACCTAATTAGATTTAATTTATTTTATTATGAAAGATATTGTAAGCTCTAAGAATATATTTAAATATCAAAATTAGAAGAAAATAAGTGCATCTGTCATCGACCTTCAAATACATAATTTGAAGGTCGATGATATTTCAGAAGGCTTGAGATTCGTTATGCGCATTTACTAAAAAAATAAAAATAAAAGCCAGTATAACTTGAACTGACAATATGAAGACTTGCCTTACCACTCATGGGTCGTAAACCCAACTATTGATTAAACGATTAGTATGTGAGTTTAATTACTGATTTTTTAATGAATTACTTGAAATTTTAGTTTCGTTTCGATGCTTCAGTCAAATATGACATACCTCCGCGTGCAAAATTTGATAAAAATTAGAAATAAGTTTTTCGTATATTGTATAAGAGTACTATGTAAGCGATAAAGCAAGAGTTAGAAGTTTCTTTTTCTTTTGCCTTCCACTTAAAAAAATTAAAAAGGAAAAACCATTTCAAGGTTATTATTTTGTCAATACTAAAGAATTACAAAGGTATTATCTTCACTAACTTTTGGATAATAGCCAAAGTTATTAAGAGCAAAAATTCACGTACTTCTAAAACCCATTTATTATGTCTATTGGATCTATGTATGTATAGTACGTACCTATTAAAGTTTCACTAGTATGAATTGCAATAAAAACAGGTGGATTTAAGTTATATGGTGCTTGAACAACATAATGTATTGAATCTGTAAGTTTTCATGGTTTTTCTTCTAATTATCCATATCATAATAATGTAGAACATTTATTTTTGTATAGTTTAACCCTTCGTAATCAATTAACGTTGCGTAGATTTTGCGGTTTGGACAGCAAAAGGGTCCGCAGGTCGGGAAAAGTGTAATTAAGATATTCTTTACTCCTATTTATTAATTGTTAAGCTCAGATAACACCTAACAAAGTAATTGGGTCAAATTTGTATTTTTAAACATTATATGGCTTTATGTAACTGCACAACACCACAAATTATTTTATGTAAATTCAGTAGATTGGCAAATTTTGATTCGTTACATTTTACCTTTGTTCCTTTGTACTTTTCTTACAATACTGTAGGACTGATAAAGTTAAAAGGGACGAAAATGTGTAACAATAATCAGTTTAAGCACGCGATTTCCGAATTGACGAATGAATGTGCGTCGTGTAGAGCTGGTCACAAACGGTACATATCATGTCATTATGTGACTACTCGTTATGCAACCTAAGGGTTACTTTTTATTAAGGGGGTAAAACATGCCGCATAAATCTGATTGTAACACAAGATTGGCTTAGTCTAATCTGCTCGACATATAATACGTGATAAACGCTATCTGCCTCATCCGTACTTTTTTATAGTTAGATGAATTCCTGAGTTAGATGAGTCAATGACGTGTGCGGAGTCAGGCCCTTGAAATCAACATAGTCAGTAATTTTACTCCTTGTTAAAGGGTAACCAATCTCGTTCAAAAACAGTCAGGCATTCTCTAAAAACATATCAGAGTACATTCATAAGCAATAGTGATTAGGGATTATTTTATTTTGTACTATTTGAGGTTGATTGTACTATTATTTGGAACTTCAGTCAGAATACATATTATTTCTGTTAATGCTTGTACTGTCATTGTTGATTGTAATTATATTATTTGTTACTGTTAAGTCCTCATATCGTGAATTCTTCCATTTAGTTGCCACAAAACTATGTGCTTGTGCAATTAACAACCTTACTAATTTTGAATATTCTATTTTATTCTTAATTTTTTTTATATCTTTATCTGTGGACAATTTATTTAGTGTTATGTACTACAACATACTTTAAGTAAGACAAATAATTAACATAATACAAAGTTTTTTACTTAGCGACTTATATAAAACTATTTTATATGCATGTTTAGTAGTATAAGAAATATTTTTAATAAAATATGACTGTCATGTTTCAAAATATTTATTTATTATGAAAATACAAAGTGACGGTAGATAGTATCATTCAACAGTGGGCCAATGATTCTAATTTTGATCGATTTTATTAATTATAGATCAAAGATATATATAGATAGACCACTATAATCAAAGTGACGTCAAGCCGTTGGTCCTGCGCCTGATCTCTTCCCGTCGTGTCGGATAACCGTCCCATCGGATTGTGAGAGTGACCGAACAGAGAGTACCCCTGTGCTTGCGCACACACTTGTGCACTATTCTATCACCTGCGGCTGGTCTCCATTTAGACTGGCCACCGAAGTCGAAATCAGCTAGTGACGTTACAATCTAACTACTAATATGGGAAATAATTGCTGTTGTATTATTTCATCAGATCCAATTTTAATTTAGTTAGCTTCTTAACTGTGTCTGCTAGTCTCTAGTAAAGAACTATTTTATATATACACTTTTATCAATTTCTGTGTTGCTTGTTAGGTACGTTGGACATTGGTAAGATTGGTATCGTAGAGATTTTTTAGCTTATTTCAGGTAACACTACTACGCTTGAGTCGTTAGTGAATGTGTTAAAAATTATTCTTTTAATTAAATATAATTGAACTTTACCGTGTTCAGTTCCTTCCCATCAATTATCTATTTGTTATAATAGCAGTTACAAAGTTTATGATACTACTACGATTCTACAGTTGTTAGACGTGAATAAAGCCTCAATAACTATTCTAATAAGTCTAACAAGGCCTGAAACAATAAAATTTTGTTAAGAGTACTAGTTAACCTTAAATAAAATGTCACAATGTGCCACTGCCGTGACATTTCACGGTAAACTAATTTCAAGGGGATTTCAAGCCACAGACTACTTATATAAAAACACTGCGAGGTTAAAGCCGTTTTCTTGTTTGATTATAAATATAAGCATCTCATTTTTCTGTGTAAAATTTTTACTTTTGGAGATATATATAAAACAAAAATTTGATGTAATATTCTTTTTTTACTGTAATTATAATAATTAATAGTATTTATACTAATATGGGTTCATTCAACCATAATATAAAGAAATTTTAAAAGATTAAAATTTAGAAATATTTGCGTTACACGATTGCTACTTTAGTTTACATCATCATCATCAAAAGTCTTTACAGTCGACTACTGGACACAGGTCCCTTCTTGAAATGGAGGTTTCGGCTTACTATACCATGCTGGCAAAATGTGTAGTGCAGTTTGGTCCCTTAGTCACCTCTTCCGACACCCGTCGGATAAATAGAGATAGTGACAATCCGTACTCTTAAACTGTCATTTTTTTATTTTACTTTAAAAGCCTGCCAAAGGGACTCTTCTACTACTCTCTAGAATCCAAGAGTTGTGGTCACCATAATCATTGCGAATGCATACAATGCAGTCTGGTGACCCACACTATGGCGGCCTAGTAATATGCTTTTTCACGCCTCGCTTGGGACGTAAAATGCGTGGCAGTCTTCGTGGCATTGTATTGCATACAATTACCACGACAACTGTCACCCTTGCATTAATAGACTTCCGGTCTCGTGCTCAATGAAACAAGACAGCACAGATGCTGTCGCTTTAGGCTGATCTTTTGTGGGGGTAGTACTACCCCAGTTGAGCCGACCCGTTCGTGCTGAATCAGCGTGGCTTTACTACCTTAAAAGGGTATATTAGTTTAACGAAATAAAAAATTCGTATTTATTAAGTATTTGCTTACATTTAATCCAAAAAATAAAAGACCTTTTCTGGTTTATGATTTGTTTCAAACAACAAGATGTAAGCAGGGTCGGGTCATACTACTTTCAACTGAAAGGCCAAAGTCCATTGTTGTTCTGCCCTAAGTTGTTCACATCGACGTACTACTAGTCTCGGTATCTTTAACTCAATGATTTTTAATTATATTTCATTCTAGTTTCAATGTTAAACGAAAGTTAAACTAAATTTTATTAGGAAAGGAAATTTCGACTTAATAACCGGATTTAATTAACCAAGGAGAAAATTGGTTTTGTGTAAATTTGAAAGAATTCTACATCATCACATATCAACAGCCTTTTATAGACTACTACTGAACATAGACCTCTCCTTTGGAGGGTGATTTTGGCCTACTACATAACGTTTTCCAGACGCGTGGTTGGTTTAATAACAGCAGTACCCGGATCCCTCCTATTGCAGGCTCAGAGTAGCACACCGTTTGGTCCGAGATCGCCGACATCTTTTCGCTGATTTTTTCTTTTAGTTGACGTAGTGTATTTTGGGTTTATTGATATAGACACGATTCTTCAAGTAACCCCATAAAAAGAAATCTGCTGGGGATATATCTGGACTAATGGGTAGCCATGGAATGTCGCCTCGTCTGGACGTCAGCTAAGCCGGAAACGTGTCTTTGACCACCGGCAGGGACTCATTGTGTGTGTGACAAGTGGCTCCATCTTTTTGAAACCATATGTTACGGTTGTAGCCAGTAAATTACAGTAGCATCGGTCCCAAGAAATTCCGTAACATGTTTGCACGGTATGTTAGATTCAAGTGTAACGAATTCTTGCCCTACTCTATGTAACAGCAAGTATTTAAAGTTAGTAAAACTATGTGAAAATTACAGTATAAAATCCCGTCAGGTGCCATCTATACGTACGTAAATGCAGTTTATTTTAAGATCGTGAAATAAAAATAATAGCGTCATCTACTATCGTTGCTAAGAATTCAAAAACGTTGTTCTACTTAAATGACAGAATTATCACACAGATGGCAGTAGCAGCAGTCTTGTTACTTTCACTTTCTTCGTCTAGATGTCGTTTTTCTAAAGTAAAGTTTTCTTGTTACTTTTAGAGTTTTAAAGTTATATTTATTTTAACATATTTTAAAGATAGCAGCATAGAAAGCATATCTATTGTTGCTTAAGAAATTATCTTTCATCAAAAAATAATTTAATTTAAATAGTTGTACAGAAATAATAAACCATCGGAGCAAAACATATGTTTACAGTTTATCTTATCATGGATAACGTGAGTATAACATGGAACAACAATTTGAGAATTTCACATTGTATATATCATATGGGGATCGAAGCCACAACACTCAGCGTAGTAAAAAAAGGCAAGATAACCGCTTAAACGAAACACCCACGGCATACATGCATTCACTTCCAATTTTGTTAAACTTTGCGTAATATTAATTTATGTGCTCTATAAAGCTTAAAAAGTATCGAGTCTTTAGATAGCATTTGATAAGAAAGTTAGGTATTCAATATTTAAAAATCAGTTTTTGACCAACATGCAAATTATATTTACTGTAAGTATTTCAACATGATTGATCAACGTAATTTTTAAGAGTTAGCTCTTGTAATAATAGAACATTATCATACGGGAAATGAAGAATAGGCATATTAGTTTTATTTATTAAAAAAATATGTCGTTGTATACTTTCTTGATGATAATACTTAACACGATGGACGAAAGCGGTTTAAGCGAACACAGATTATTATAGAACTAAATAACTGTCAAACTATTCAGTTCCATAAAAATCTTTGTTCTAAGAATGCTCCTAAATGAAATGCACCAATTAAAGTTTCATCATCTCAATCAAAAGACGTTCACAGCTGGACATAGGTCTACTCTAAGGCTCTCTGCAACAACCGGTCCTGAACTGCCCGCATCTGACGGCTTTCTGTGACCTTCACCAAGTCGTCGGACCACCTTGTAGCGGTCTACCTACGCTCCATCTTCCATTACCTGATCACTACTTCAAAATTTTTGAACCCATCTGGTCTGAGAGCAATGTATGCAGCTCATTGCCACTTAGGTTAGAATATTATACGGGTAATATCGGTGGCCGTGCCTCATCTGTGAATCACGTCATTCCTGATTTGATCACTTAACGTAAACTTGAAGTCTAGATATCTTGACTCTATGTTAAATTCTAATTTTTTTCTATATTTGTACTACTTAAGTTGCCAATTGGCACAAGATTGTGAATCAGCTAGTAAATTTTTCATATTGCTTTGAAATTGTATAAATTAAAGTTATTTGTTGATGAGAATTAACAGTGCATATTACTTTTACACAGCCTTATCAATAAAATAAGCGTTGTGGTTAATCTTACGTCATAAACACGAACTTATTAATATATAATACGCTAGATGACACCTTAGTCAAATTAGTTACTTTTTATCATCTGTCAAAACGACAATTTTGTGTAAAAAATGTACTGAATACAAAATTGTGACGTCACTGTTTTAGACTACTCAATTGAACAATACATTTCACTGTATATTTGATTGAAATTCGTAATAATAGTAAAAAACTATGTTAATTGTATTTGCCGAGATGTTTCGCGATATTCGTTTTAATGAAGTGGACATTGGTATTTATTTACGATACAGTCATCTACCCAATTAGGTACCATATAATTACAACGTCATGCCTATAACTGCGGTTACCAAGTATATAGATGACACCATTTCCACTAATCATATAACTCCACAACCATGTACTAACCACTATGCAATTGTGTAAACAGCTTCATTCGACCATATATTGCACCAATGCACCTGGAAAGGCAAAATGCAAATTTTCAATGAAGATTTCACTGAATATAAATACGTTGCAGGTGCAGTATCTTGATTATATACTTGAGGTAGTAAGTCTAGCGACTACTGCTTACCACTACCGATCAAGAGTTGTCGGGTTCGATTCCCGAGTCGGGCCGTAAAGTGTTATTGAGTTTTTCTGATTATTGGTGAGTTTGAAAGGTAGGGTCTAAACCCCCGTAAAGCTGTCGGTCCTGCACCTGATCTCTCCTCTTTCGGACAACCATCCTATTGGATTATGAGAATGAGGGAACAGAAAGTGTACCTATGTTTGCGAACACACTTATACACTATAATACCTCCGGCATATTTGCCTGGTCGCCGTGACCGGCTAGGAATTCATCATCACCTTGATTATAAAATCAAAACACATTTTTATTAGACTAGATTTTGCATTAGGTTTTGTACGCTTTAAACTAAGTTTTGTTAGTAACTAAAGTCTTACTAAAAGTTATAGTTCTACCCCATCAGTAAGATTGTTTTAGTTGGATGGAAACATTTCTGCCTCTCTGAAAAAGTGTAAGCAAAAGTGAACAATGACCATTGGTCGAGCAGTTAAGCCATGAACGAACACATAAACATATAAAAAGTTTCCTATTTCCATTTATAAGTTGAAATACGACCTTACATTTTTGAACATACATATTCCAAGTTAAAAAAGGTTATTTTTCAATCAATATGTATTTCTAAGACCAGGATAGAAGGCGTTCCTTGGGGAGGCTTTCGTGCAGCAGTGGATGGCAATAAGTTGATTGATATTTAATTTAATACGTCGCAACTTCTCGTTCAAGTTCGTTAGTTAAATAGTCAGTTGTTTTACTACATAGAAAAACCATTTAATTTTCCATTAAAGCTCATCTCAACGTTCAATCAAATAACTCAGTTCACGAATGAGTAGGCCGACAAATCAAATCTGGTGTCGACAAATCTGAAGAATTGGCAATTACGAGAAAATTCACGGACGTGAGGGAATTAAAATCGTTTCGACGAACATTTCGTTTAACGTCTGCGGATGTAAGTACCTATAAGTATGTTTTTTCAATTATTGGCACAATAAAACAACATGAGCTATTTACAAATATTTGTTATTTTACTGTAACTGTTTGCATACTCCCCAGTAGACTATGATCTCAGTAAGTTAATAAAACATTTTGGAGTGCATTTTCTGCGGATTTCTTGTTTCTAAGTTTTCATTAAATTGGTACCAATAAATCTAAAGAATCGTTAGAAATTTTAATTCTCATTGGCTAGAGATAATACGTCGAAGTGACGTATTCCATACTGTACCAGGCGGGGTTTCCCCGAGAAAAAAGGGTCTTGTAAATATATTTCTACATTGTTGGAACAAAAAAATTATATGTGTTGCCGCATGCATTCATTATTTTACTGAAATGTTGCCAAAGACTACAGAACAGTAAACATAGACTTTGTTCTACAATTATTTTACAATTTGCTATTTAGTCTAAGTAGCACGTTGCTGAGTTAACTGTGAGGAATCATTATGCGGCTCACTGTTAGTCAGAGTGAGGTTTACAGTTTTGTAAGTATTCAAAAATAAGAAAAGAATAAATGTCGTAACCCTAGATTGTAAAACAGAATTTTATTTCTCACCAAATATGTAGTACACTTGTTATATCTTGTGTTACTAAATGCATTGGTAAAGCGACCGTAAATAACAAGTTGGCTCATTAATACTACGGACAAGTAGTCTAGTCATCTTCATGACGTAAGTTTGAACTATGATAATAAATTTTGTGAATGTTAATAGCACAGAGTGATAACTATTACCTCAGTCATACATGCGTAAATAATATCGAAACGACGTGTATGTGAACGATCAAAAGTGGACTGTATCATATACTGGGCTGTCTAACTTCGTCTGGGTCTTTCAACATTTTTTCCGTCTTCCAACAGTTTTTGTAGATGGTCGCCTCTTATTGGTTGTAGTGTATTATATAACTTGTGGCCTTCCTCAATAAATGAGCTATTCAACACGAATGTTTTATTCAAATCAGTAGTTCCTAAACGTTCACCCAAACAAACGGATGAACTCTTCAGCTACATAATTATAATATAGATTTAAGATATGGGTACAAGTAAAAGTCACTAAGAACATTTCGATTTTATTAAAATAAAATCTAAAACTATTTGATAATTATTTGATTTGACGACCACAACCTCCAGAAGATATTTTGGAGGTTGTGGTCGTCAGATATCTAAAGACCACTAAATTTTAGAACATTATAATAGTATGTGAAAAGATCGTGTTGTGTATTTTTGTTCAAACGAGCCTTTTTTGCCTAATTAAGTTGGCGTCGGTTTTGAAGTCTGATACGATATGGTTGAATTTTAATTTCTTCCGTGGACTGCTATAACATACAGTATTCAGCGATATCAAAGTTCTGCAGAAATACTGTTGTCGGACGTTTTAGGGCATCGTTGCATAACGATTTGCTAAAGATGTTGGTATGATAATAGGGACCGATGGTTTTACGTGGTCTCCTAAAGGCATAGCGTGATCTCAAGACATTAAAAATGGTTACTCTTCATAGACTGACCTGGTTAAGATTGCTTAACCTGAACGTGTTTACTAAGTTAATTACAGTACGAGGCATACACAAACAGTCTAAATCTGTTTCCATTGCAATACTCTTAATTTTGACATTTTTCTGTATACCATCGATTTTTTTTTTAGTCAAAACAGTTCCTTTTTTGTTTGTACGTTAGTCTTCGCGAATACCACGTAGTGGTGGCTATGACAGGCATTAACCGACCAAAAACTGCACAACGTTTCAGAAACTAGTAGCCGGGGGAATCAGGTGTATTATAGAAAGGAAGTCCCTAGAATTCCAACGTACCTCGGGCCATCTACCTACGACTTGCTGATGACCCCCTCCTGAGTGAAGAGCCCAATGATCCCTTTTCTACACCCGAAAGCTACTACACCCTGGCCTGCTTCAGCTAGGGTGACAGTTGACTTTACTTGTCATCCCCAGGCTTTTACTTATCTGCAATACCGGGTACATTTCCGGGCCCGGCGGACCGGGAGTGTTCTGGATCTCTTCCGGTTCCGCTCCGCTATCTCCTTTGTATTGTCAAAACAAGCCTAACTCTTATTAACACCCTAACCTCGTTGGTTAAACCAATTTAAACACGTCGAATAGAAGTTAATTAACGTACGAATTAATTAATGGTTGTAAATATTATTACATTTTTGCTCATTTTTTATAGGATATATGTATGTTACATATAATAATAATAATAGTTTATTTGTTTATCTCATTTACAAAGGTAAGTACAATTTATAGGATAGGTACAATACTAGTTAAGTTAAGTGAGAGAGTAGTGTCTGTAGTAGGAAAACCCTGTGTCACAGATCACCAGGCTCCCAAAGATTTTGCAATGGACCTTACGAAATAACGGAACACTTCTACTGTGGTTTATGGACATACTTATAAGTATTCTTTGTTCCAAATTATTAAAGGATTGCGTATATTTTCAATATGTGTAATTAAGATAATGCTATAGATAATTTATAATAATGTAGACTTTGATTTCTGAACAGATTATTTAAAACATCCATTCAATTTATCGACACATCATTTACAAAACATCTATCTACTAATATTATAAATAGGGCAGTCTGTCTGATCTGCTTCTGTCTGTCTGATACGCTTTCATGCCTAAAGCACTGAACCGATTTTGATGAAATTTGGTATATAGATAAACTATTGCTTTATGAAATCGCTTTTATCGCAAAAGAAGTTTAATGCAGTTAATACTTGATATAAAATATTGTATGGAAGTTTGATATTATATGAGATAAAATCAACAAATCAAACAAAGAAACTATTGTACGTGTATTATTTGCAAAATAAGTAACCTATTAAATTAAAATTGCTACTTAAAGTATTTATTAAAGCGGGGTAAAGACACGGATAAAGTGTAATAATTTATAGAAAGCATTGTATTGACAGTCTACAAAATAAGGTCACATACGAAGTTTGCTGTTCTATATAATTATTTTAATGAAACCTTTCAATTTAAATGTAATTCATTCAAGTTAAATGTAGTGCATTGTGAAGAATAAATTGCCATTCTGTTATCTTTTCATATATATTATGTACAATTACGTTATGCAGTTCCTAGTGGGAAAAAAATATGATTTTCACAGCAGTGCTGTTTTAGATAAGACGTCTTTAATTGCAGAGTTTCATTGCTTTTTGCAAGGATATACGTAATAATTATGTGGTTATAAGAACCGACATTCTCATTTGTTTCTATTGTATTTTGAGGGCTCTGAGACAGACCTCTAAAAGAAACAAGGATATGCTACTTGTTTGCGCTAGTAAAGTATTTAAAGCGTTACTTATAATTAATCAACAGATTTAATAATTAATAACAATTTACTTGTAATTGTACTACACAACTTAAACATTACAATTGTAAATACTGCTCTAGTTAAGAGCAAGAAAACTTGAAATAAACCTTATACCATTTCGACTGGCCAGCGTTGTTAAAGTAGGCTAAAACCTCCTTGATAAGGAGAGGTCTATGTCCAGCAGTGGACAGTTAAAGAGTGAAAAAGTGAAAAGGACACCGATAATCTTGGCCCAAACATGGACTACCGATTTGTTATTAATATAAATTGTTAATAATTGTCTTTAGTTATATAATAAATTATCACCACAATCCAATAGTATCAAAATAACATATATGAAAAATGATTTTTATAAGACTTTCTTTTTATTTACCGTATTACGAAACGTTTAAGTTGTCATATAAATAAATAATGCAGTAAGAAAAACTGTTTCAGAGCAAAAACGAAACAACTTATAAATGCTAAATGCTTCCGAAAACTATAAAAGTACATTAACATGCTCTTCTTTAAAATTCTTTAATTTTTTTTTGTAAAAACGTACTAAAGGTACCGATCGTGAATAAAATGCATAGACTACGCGCAAATATTTTTTTAGCATACATATTATACTTAAATATGTTGTCTAGTACGCATTTTACAACCTCTACTTCAAACTAAGTAGGGACTAGATGGCTTTGTGTGAATGTGGTAGGATATTATTATTATAATATTTATAGGAATTAACACATTTTTTTCCTTTTTTAATTATGCGGTAATCCGCCCGGATTCACCCGCCTACTGGTGGTTATGTCAGACTCGAACTGACCAAAAATCACATGCCTCCTCAAGTACCAGTAGCCGGGGAACCAGGTGTACCCTAGAAAGGAAATCCCTGGAACCCCAACGTACCTCGGGCCTACCTACCTACCTACCTACGGCTTGCAGATGACCCCTTTGTTGCCCCCAAAACAGCGCACGTGTTCCGTGGCACGTCACGCTGCTACCCTGGCCTGCTTCTGCTAGGATGACTGATGGTCTCACCTGACACCCCCAGGCTTGCGCTTATGAAGGACGGAAATCGTTCTGCGATCTCCGGCGCCGGATATTACAGGCGACACCGGGCCCGTTCTCTGGCCTGGCTTGGGCCTGGGGGCCCGTAGTGGACCTTTCGTTCGTTACCCCTGCCCTCGCCGCACGAGTAAGGAACTGGCGCGTCCTGGAAGAGGTTGAGACGCTCTCGGATCACCTCTACATCCGATTTGAGCTCTCCCGGACCCAGGACCCCAGTAGGGGTCACGCGGCGCGGTGTTCTTCTCGCTTTCCGCGGTGGGCTGTAGCCAAACTAAATAGGGACCTACTAGAGGAGGCGGCCATCATTCACTCTTGGCTGTCTCCGCAGACTCCGACCGAGAAGGTTGACATAGGGGCTGGTCGTTTCCGCGATGCGATTACGCAGATCTGCGATGCGGCCATGCCCCGGATCTGACGTTGTCGGCCTCCTCGGAAGGAGGTTTACTGGTGGTCCCAGGAGTTGGCGGACCTCTGCGCGGCCTGTACACGTGCCCGAAGGTCCTACACCCGTAGTCGGCGGCGACATCGCGAAGAGGGCGGAGAGGACCAGCTTCATGAAGAGTACCGAGAGGCATGGAAAACTCTGAAGCTGGCCATCAGCCGCGTCAAAGAAATTAAGAGAAAGGAGATGCTGGATGGTCTCGATCGTGACCCCTGGGGTCGCCCTTATCGTGCGGCGCGACAAAAGCTCCGCACGTTGGGCCCCCCCTTACAGAGACACTCCAGCCCAGCTTCCTGCGGGAAGTGGTCGATGGCCTTTTCCCGCAGCGGGTGGAACACACACCCCCGTTGATGGCCTCCATGGTCGGAGACGACGGGGGGAACGAGGACAATGTTCCACCCGTCAGGGAATCGGAGGTAGGGGCGGTTGTTCTACGGATCCACTCTAAGAACGCCTCAGGGAGGTTCTGGACGCTTGCTTGGCTGCCGGGCGCTTCCCTGAGTGCTGGAAAAGCGCGAAGCTGGTCCTATTAAAGAAGCCGGGACGGTCTGCCGATTCGGTGGCAGCCTTTAGGCCCATCGTGTTGCTGGACGAGGCGGGTAAGTTGTTTGAGAGGATACTCTCTGCCCGCATCGTTCGGCACCTCTGCGAGGTGGGTCCCGATCTGTCGGACGCCCAATTTAGTTTTCGGGCGGGGCGGCAGCATGGGATCCTTTCCTTCCGACTGACGCAGGTCCTTTCCGGGCATGGTTGCTTCGGGAAGTATCTGCACTCGGTCGCGAGGAGGGAATTGAGTCCCACCTGTCACCATTGCGACTGCAGTGAGGACTCGGCTCAGCACACGCTGGCAGTTTGTTCCGCCTGGGCGGCGCAGCGTGGGGTCCTCACTGCAGTTATTGGAGGAGATCTCTCGCTACCGGTCGTCATACGCTCCATGGCCGGTAGCGACAGTTGTTTTACCGCGGTCGCAACCTTCTGCGAAGACGTAATTTCACGGAAGGAGGCGGCGGAGAAGGCCCGGGAGGACGATATCCACTCGGACCCAATTCGCTGCCGGCGTGCCGGACGGCGCAGGCGCGCATACCAGTGCCTCATGCCGCCTTGAGTGTGGCCGCGGGTGGACGGGACAGGTTTTCCCCTCCATCTGCTACAATGGCCAGCCGCGAGAAGGCGACGCCCGCGTGTGCCGTACGTCGCCAAAAATAGAGAGTTTACCCATGGTGGTGCCTGCATTAGCGGGCAGGCGCTAGGAGGGATCTGGATGTCGTAATAGCAGCGGTTTCCGGATCCCTCCTATCTCAGGCGCAGAGTGGCACACGGTGTGGTTTTAGTCGGCCCGATTCCGACACACCACCCCGCCGTAAACCCCGGTGTGGTGACGGCCCGAGCGGGTTTCCACACGTTAAAAAAAAAAAAATGGCCTGGGGGCCCGTTAGAATTCTAAACCTCTTCCGTGTAAACTATGTAAATAACTATCGTGAACGCGTTAGTTCACCTAACCATATATATTACAAAAGTTCTGTTTTCGAATATATATATTCTCAAGTTTAATAAAGAAGAGAAAGAATCATTAAGATTTGAGATTATAAAAGTAAATATCAAGGGTGCCATGTGATCGCATTTCACAACGCACTTAAGATAAAATTGTTCTACTATATTGGCAAACAGCCTGTCTTATACCGAAGTGCGATATAAAATTGCTATGTAGTCTCAGGTTACAATCAAATAGCTGTGAACGTATAACAAGTATTGCGATATAGGTACACGTGTGAAATTAAAGTACCACAAAATCATAAAACAAACTAATTAATTTTAAAAACTTTTTTGTGTCTTCAATGGGATTACCGTAGAGTGAATTGTACGCTGGATGTCGTAATGACAGCTGTTCCAGGATCCCTCCTATCTCAGTCACAGAGTGGCGTGTGGTTTCAGTCGATCCGATTCCGGTGGGGTGACGGTCAGTGGGGGGTTCCACACGTTAAAAAAAAGGATGAATTGTACGAAAATATATTCTTCATTCCTTAAGTTTTTTTACCTTTAGGGATGGTTTCTTTTTAAATTGGAATGAGACCATTCGGAAAATATCCTAAGGAGAAGAAAATACAACCAAATTGAGAGCGAAAGGGTTCACAAATTTTATTGTATTTTTATAAAGTAACCAAAAAGTAAGAAGGTCCATCCCGAATAAATAGGATAAGATCTAAAAGGACGAAATTGAAAATTAACTGCAATAAAAAACGACATTAAGAATGACTAAAATAATTGTCAATATTTTTAGATGTCAAATTATTTGTTTTACATTATGAACTTTAGATGTACTGGCGGACTTAATGACTAAGACATTTTCCATTAGTCAATCTTTGTGTGATGCAGAGAAAATTGGAAGTAGATGCATTCCAGGTGAAGTTTACATTGAATTGAATGATGTAACAAAAGCAATAATATGTACAATTGGCCACAAACACCTTTACACAAATCTCAATTCATTTACGGAACACCGAAATATTTTTTGTTTCCATTAAAGTATTTTTATCATCTGGATCACAGAAATGATTTTCATTGAAACTTGCATACTAAATGATTTAGACGTATGCTTGTAGTTACACCATTATCTACAATAATATATATAGTATAGGAAAAAATGTCCGTGGATCATTAGCTTATTTGCCCTTTCTCACAAAATTACTATTTTATCTTAGTGTTGATACTCATGCAAAACTAAAATATTATATACTGAATGGATTGAAACCAACAATAACAGTTTTGTTATCGAAAAGTTATAGTTATCTGTCTACATTTGCTACGAGAATTGAACATAAAGAGAGTTTGTTTGTATTTTAGGCCGTGGACACAAAGACGGCAGAAGCGGGGCGGCAGTGGCGCAGGTGGCGGAGCGTTTTAATGCATAGATTCATATGGCACTGGCCTCGAAGGCGGCGAGCCTACATTCCTGCACCACTTACCGTGCAGCCGCCACCACTGTTCTGTTCCCACTGACTTCGAGACCGCGGTCTTACAGTTAGATATTGTAGCAATCATGTATTTATTCCAAATTTCAATTTTTATTCCCACTTAAACAATTCGCTTGAGTTTGATACTAGTAAACAATACTACTATGAAACTTTATCAAACACATTCCAACTTATAATTAAACTTTTTATTTATACCTCTCGGGATTGTACCCTAAACAGCCCACAACAAATTCAAAGCCAAATCGTGCAATAGATTGTTTACTTTTATGACTTTGATAAGAAATAATCTCATGAAAACATTTAATTAACTATTCATAATGCAACGTAACGTATAATTATTTTATGATACAATCTTGGTCTAATATCTCTCTCTTAGGTAAAGAGGTTACTTTATATACTCAGATTACTGCAATACTAAGTAAAAGTATTTGGTAACTAAGTATAGTATGAGTGTAACATAACAAGTGTTTTAAAAGAGTTGAACGTTCCTTTATCTCGCAGTTTCGTGACGTCATTTTGCAAAGAAGTCGTGTACACCAAAGAGACAGCGAAAATAGTACGGGGCGACTAGTGTTCCCGTTCTTAAACTTTAAAAAATCCTTACCTTAAAGGGACATTACAAGGGAATTGTGACCCTCACTTATGAATGTGAGGCAAATGGACTGTAGTCAAGTCTGCTGGGTATCCAAAGTGTTCCATTTCTAGTTTGTTCCTGCGGCACGGGTCATAGACACTTATAACGACCTATACTAAGTTTGACAAAGCGCTTGTGGAGATATTTATGTGTGTTACTTCCACACATAAAATTAGTTAAAAACCAAACTTATAGCAGTTTGTAGGAGTATAAGTACCTGCGAAATTATATTTCCTGTTTAATGACATAAGTATAAATTGCTAATTATCATTAAACGCAAACACATTGGCACAGTTTTAGACGATGGATTAAGATAGCGCTATTCATTTTTATGTTTAGAATAATTATGCCCAAATAAGTAGAAAGACTTACTTTACGTTTTTTCTTTTAAACTTAAATTAGGTTTTGCTACAAAAATTATGATTGCTAAAATTTTTTACCTTTTTCAAAATATTTTTAACAATTTATTTCTTTCTTGTTTATTTCACCATTAAAATGCCATCAACTCCATATCTATAAATATACATTCTAATCCCTCATAAAACAATATAATAATTGTGGTAAAGGACAATGAAATATAGGACAAGCCTTAATCTAGATTTAATATTCACGAGAATAGACCGTGGGAAATCTGATAGAGTGAGGCCTTCAGTTGTAGGTTATATCATATTTCTTAAGATTTTAAAGTAGTGGCAGTGATTAAGTGTAATTTGAGATATAATAGTCTCTGTTTATGTGTGCATATGTATCAACATAGCATATGTTTGTGCACACATAGACAGCGATTTGTGAACGAATTAATCTTTTTATTTCACTTGCAACGAATATATGTTTTGCTGTGATCGAATGTTGCCAGTGAAGAATAAATCGACAATTATTTATGTTGAAATTTTGCGAAATACGTTCAGTTTCAATGACAATAAATGAGTAATGAGAGAGACCTATGTCCAGCAATGGACAACGATAGGCTGATGATGATGTAATTAATAAAATAAAACTAGTAAGTAACGCTTGCTTTGAAAAAGAATGAGATAATCAAATATATAGTGGTAACGCGGAAAACACATTACATATGTTCTAACCCCTCCAGTTGATATAAACACTTGTGTTAGAAATAGGATTACGTCAATAGTGTTCTTAGTGGATTTGTATTGCAACCATTTGAATGCAATTCTGACGCAATAATCATTATCATACTATCATCTTGTTGGTTTTTGGATTAGTTTAGTGGTTAGATTTGATCATTTATTGGGAAAATTAGACTACTTTTACGACTAATGAACTAATCACCACGCTATTTGATTATTTAGAGATAATTTGATGTTAGAAATATATTTATACTACTTAAACTTCTAATAAACCTATACTTCTGCTGATATATTAAACAAATTTGTTTTTTTTTTGTAGAAGCCAACCAAAGTGACTTTATTCTACCTGATGGAAAGTATGAATAGAATGCAAAAGCGATGGTCGTCATACTCGCTGCAAATGAAGACGATGCAGTATGGCGACCCACGCTATGGCGGCCTAGCGAGATGCTTCTTCACGCCCCGCTCTTCTTGCTGTTAGAAGTGGATGCAATGTGACTAGAGTAAGAAAACCACAGACCGCCTCATGATTAGCTAATTTACATGTTTTTAAGAGATGTCGGATCTAATTAAGTACCCGATAGTGAAAAATATATTTTTAATTTTATCTGTTTGCGACAATTGTTAGCGTTATAAACGTAAATAAATTCCTATAATTAGTGTACCTTTGACCATACTTAAACACTGTACGAAGTGTGTGGTAGAGAATTATTATTTAAAAATTATTATTAGTATTCTCATTCAAGTTGGGAACGGCTGCAAGCCTTCAGGGCACGTCTTTGTGGGTGACGATAAGGAGAAATTTTTTGACTCTTATAACTAGTTTAATCATGTTATCCTACTTAATTTTATGGTATTTTTTATTATGATTACTCATAATCTGTATTTTTAACACTGTAAATAATATCTGCGTTTATCATGTACGAGTATGTATAACCGTAAACCGTATATTATTCTAAGAAAGCCAGGTCTCCGTTTAGGTAGACAAAAGATCATATTGTACTTCTAACCAATTTTAACCACGGTAGCCAATCTCCACGGAGACCAGCCAACTATGACATATTATAGTGCACAAGTGTGTGCGTAAACACAGGTGCACTCTCGGTTCCCTCATTCTCACGATCCAAAGGGACAGTTATCCAACACGACCGGCTAGAGATCAGGCGCTGGACAGCCGTCTTTTTGTGCTCACCGAGGCATGGGGCTTAAGATTCCAACTGCCAAACTCTGGTTGTTATTATATATTACTGTAACCAGAAAACTTAATAACAATTTTTGATCTGGCACGGGCATCGAATTCAAGAATTGGCAGTCGCATACGTTAACCGCTACACCAAAAAAGCAGACAAATCGAGAGAACTCATGGCCTCATAAAATTTTCAATATGAGTTTTCCAATTAAGCAATTTTTAACTCGCTTTTATTAGCATCACCTGTTTGTTTGTAGCCAACTCTTGTAAGCGTGCTTTTAAGATTTTTTGAATTGAATTTGTATTATTTCATTGCTTTTCAACGAGTGAGTGAAAAACAAAAATCCATTATAGGTGTACAAGGGTCCCTATCTTAAAAGTAAACATAGCTAAATAGTAACTCAATGTTAATTTTTAAATAATTTTATGATAGAAGTTATTATTTATATATTATTATCAAATAACAATTCTAAACTAATTATTAAGTTTGGTCAACACTTCAAATTAGCGACCTGCCTGATCTAGGTAAGACCTGTGTTTCAGGCAATTACTATTTTAATATCGTAAGCCTAATTCATTATCTTAACACCGTAGGATATAATTAGGTGTGCATGTAATAGTACTATATTTTATCTTAAAATTAATACGACGTGGCAAGATAGTGAGGTAACTGGAACCTACTACAAAATAGGCAGCCATTTAATAAAGCTCCAACATACTAGTAATTCTTGGTTTGTGGTGAGAGGTATAAAGTCCAAGCACGAGGGTGGTCACTCACCATTAGGTATTCCGTGTGCTTGTTTTCCCCTTATATTATGTAACAATGTAACTTGTATCTCCTATTTATAATATTCTCATTTTCAATTTAATTTTAAGTTATAAGCCAAGACATCGTATACCAATACATGTGGCCAGAGTGGCATAGTAAGTCAACACCTCCTTTCGTAGGAGACGCCTCTGTCCATCAGTGAACTGTTAAAAGATGGTGCTGGTGAAGCAAAGCAAAGGATTTGAATAGTCTATGGTTGGTGTATGTAGAATGTAACATGTTTTTTTCTATTATTAATATTTTTTTACAGTTTTGACCTATCAATTTTTTTTGTCCAAAGATTTAGTTTTCCTTACTTTTTAATTTAAAATGGCACAAGTTCATGTTAACTGTGATTACCTATAATTGGATGAGCACAAAACATGTATTTTGTATTTATATAAGACATGTATAATATTTGTTGGTGATCCAAAATAATTTAAGTATAATTGAAATTCTAAAACTCGCAACTGAAAGCTCATACAATACCATATTGTTTTGCTAATCTCGTGTTTTGTTTACCTTTGGGAATTTGAGCGACGTCCTTGTCATGAATAAACACTGAATTTAAATTTCAGTAACAACGTTAATCTGAAATCTGTTTTTCATACAAAGGGGCTCAGAGTAAAGTACCACATGAAACCGAGATATTTATTTCGACTTTAATAAGGCTGATAAAGCCTGAAATAAGATTTGTTTTTTTTTTCTATATTAAGATGCTGTCAAAGTGACCCTACTTTGCTCGATGGAAAGCATGAACAGAATCCAAGAGTTGTTTTCACCATACTTATTGCAAATACAGACAATGCAGTGTGGTATACCCATACTATGACCCCACGGCCTAGTGAGATGCTTTTTCGCGCTCCTAATAGGGACGTAAAAAGCATGACAGTCATCGTGGCAGTGTAAGGCTGACACAGTTATCACGATAACTGTCACCCCTGTATAAATGGGCCTCCGGTCTCGCACTCACCAACGTAACACGACAGCATTTAATAACATAAAGGAATCTTTTTGTATTGACGTTTTATTAAATTTGCTGGATTAAAACACACTATCTTAATTTAAGTCATAACTTGTGGAAGTTTATAAACATATGAGTATATTTAGAAGTTCGTTGAGTTACGCTAAAAGTGAAGTTAGTTCCCAATGAAAGTGAATTCATTTCTTAAATAACATTAAGCTAACTTTATTCTTTAAAATTGATGTTTCTTTAAAGATAAATTTTACGTTTGTATAAATTGTTTTCAAAAAAATTATAATCAGAAACATAGTTCAAATGAATACAACTTCTCAATATCAATCGTTGGGTATCGACCTCGCAGATATGAGGGCCTCGAGTGATCGAAAGATCCTTTGTGTTGGATGGACAAAACATTATGTCTCCAAATATAATTTTGTTCTTTTACTTTAAGTAATGTATCTTTTTAAATTAATATTTAAACTAGTTAGTGAGAGAATTCTTAAGTCAATAATATTATAGTGATTAAAAGAATACTCAAAAAGTAATAATAGAATTTTGTTAACAAATAATAATATTAGCCATATCTTTATTAATCTATATTAATCTCAATTCAAAGTAGTTTATTATACCCATAATGTTTTACAACACAGTGACACGTGGTGAATCTGCAAATCTATGTACGCCTTGAATTTAAACTTAATGGTTAATAATTTCATGTATCCCGCGCGAAAACACACTTTTGTAAATGAAAGGTATCCATGTAAGTTATTGTGCTTCTAATAACTGGTATGTAAAATTTCATGATGATAAGTTAAGTAGTTGAAATTGTACTAAAGAATTAAACTTATTTTCATATTTATAATATAGAGTATTATTTGAGGTGTAATAAAAAGGTGTCTAATCGAGATCGCCATGTTAAACTGTCGAAATATACGGACATTATAGTCATAAATTTCAGAGTCTGGCGACAATTGTTAACAAATTATGTTTGAGCGAACTTAGGTTTATTTTCCAAACAACCCGAGGTGTACCTAATTACAGCATGTCGTGTAAAATAATAAGGTTTATTTGGCACTTATTAATTACATAGACCTGCCTTTGTTTACGCGTGTTATGTATCTTGTTAGTGATAAAAAGCATTGGCAATTGATTCAATTAAATCCTTTGACTGAAACAAATAAACACATTTGTTCTTCTAATTAGAATTGGATTGAAATCGGATAGAGATGAATTAAATTAGTTTATATGTGGACTTGTTTGCCAACTGTTTTATATATTATGTCGAATTCATTCAGTGATTATTATCTTTGTTCTAACTGTCTTTTGTTAGTTAAAAGTAATTATCAAAATATAGTTAGATGTTCTAAGTGGCTGAGTACCTTGGTTTCTTAGAGTCACTTAGGAAGGTAAGGTAAAAGATGAAGTTAAATAAGGGTAAGATAAATAGAAGTAAGGTAAGTAATGTCGTAAACCATGATCAGAGAAAGGGGAATAATACTCATTGTTTATTATTTTTTAAACACCTATGTCGCACGCGACTATACAAACATACATAAAACAGACACAGAGAACACCTAGACTCATAACAACAACTTGTGGATCAAGCAAAGTGTTGTCATGTGGGAATAGGACCCACAACACTGTATCAACACTCGCTAAGTATCAACTCGAACTAAGTGATTCTTTTATATTACTTTTATACAAAACTTTATTAATCACTCTATGGATTAAAACAAAATAGTTAATTATACAAATACTTTATAGCGACAAGACAAAACGATGAAAAGAAAGCAATCTGAGTTTGACTTTTGTTGTTATCTACCCCTAATCACCTATTGTAATTTAATAATTAATAATTGAAACTAACAAATTTACTTAACTGTTAGAAATCATGTTCTTAATGTTAATTTCCTAGTTTAGGTTTTCGAAGGGTAGGCAACGCGCACGTGATGCCCCAGGTGCCGCAGGTGTCCATAGGCTGCAGTAACCGCTTACCATCAGATGGGCCGTATGCTTGTTTGCCACCGTCACCGTGGTATAAAAAAAGTTTACTGTGAGATTATAAAAATAAAATAATAATGCTGAAAAATTTTAATTTGTTGTTAGGTTCGGAATGTTTTTAGAAGGGCTCGTGGCCAAGTAGTAACCGAGTAAGTTAACACATTGTAAAGTTAAGAAGTCCTAATCTGGTCAGTCTGTGGATGGGAGACGATTCTTACCTTTTTCTCTTGTTAAAAAAAAGACAAATACCACACTAGCTGACCCCAACATAGTTTGGGAAAAGAATCTTTTTTTCCGACTGTATACTCACCGTTATTATTCAATTTGAAATTACATTGCCGTGTAATTTTGTTGTTTTTTTTTATAGATAACGCCCGCCTTAGTAATACATTCTTTATTACGGCGGACTTTACAAACATACAAGAAAGGGATACAAAGCATACTAGAACAACAATTTGTGGATCACCATTAAGTGTTGTCCCATGTGGGGCTTGAATTCACAACACTCAGCGCAGTAGAGAACGGCGTGGCGCCCGTTTAAACTACTAGGTCACCCGTGCAGTCAAACATTGTTTCAAAGGAGAGGTCTATGTTCAGTACTGAACTATTGAAGATTGTTGATAAGATATTGATGTAATTAACTTAACAAAAAATTAAAATGCTTAAAGATCTCAAAGACATGAACAAATGGGAACTAAATAGAGATGATGCAGCTGTTTACAGCTATATATTGAAACTTGATCGGAGAAAATTAAAAGTTAATAATATACTTACTTTTTATGATATAGTGGTGCACTGTCTGGACAAGTCATCTGTTGGTCAGTGACTACCTTATGGATACCTTATACACACAAATGACTGCACGGATCGTGTAGTGGGTTCAAGCCTCACATAGGGCAGTACTTGGTGTGATCCACAAATTGTTATTCTAAGTATGGTTCATCTTCGTGTCCATTTAAATACGTATATAAAATACGCTGGAATACAAGAGTTTTTCTCGAGCGGGAGTTGTAAAAAGAAGAACACAAAATAACGAATTCTGTCAAAAGCAATCAAAATTGTTTCACTTTGGTTTTTTGTAAGTGGGCATTGTGTAACTCCAATTTACTCAGTCGAAGCACGGCTCTTCGAAGATGGAACGAAATATTTGCAAAGTTAAAATCATTCTAGAATTTAGTACAAATCACATCAGTAGTAAATAAAAATATATTTTAAATTGTGTTTCTTAACAGCATAGCAGTTGCCACAATAATGTTGGAGAAATTGAACTTTGACTTTAAGTATGGCCTAACCGCAGTTAGGGCGTGAACACGTTCGATGTGATTTCTTACACTGCATATGCTGACCAAGGATAATCTAATTTAAACCTTAATAGTAAGTTATACGACTGAAAATCTGTTATATATAGTTTTTATGATCATAAGTAAGGGTGTGGTGCAGTCAATGTGACTGATTGTCAGCAGTTTAGAGCTCTTATAATTCTTCTGGGGTTCACATTACTAAGGCGCATATTTGAATCTAGTAAAAAGCAAGTATACATACGAGCATTTTTGCCACATTTTGTCACATTTCAAGAAGTAAACAGTATTTAGCGAAGCCTGTAGTATTTTCTCAGTGATTCTAAATAATTTGAATGTAAACATTAATTGATAAAGAAGGTTGTGGCCTACTAAATCACGCTGGCCACGCAGACTTATTTATTTTTTTCTTTTCTCTGCAATGCCGCTGTAAAGCATAATGTCTAATAATCATTGATAATTACTAATATAAAAACTAGCTCCTAATAAATCTGAAATAAAATGTTTTTATGACACCAATACTAAAATTTAAATTATTTAAAATAATGATCTACTCAATTAGATTGTAAAAACTGTCCAATCCGAAAGGATCTAATTTTAAAACGGTAATAACTTTAGATTATTTTACGCGGCTATTGATTTATCTAATGTTATTAAAATATATATTTTCTTAAGGCGGGAATTTCAAGTACCGGTTATTACCTTTCCTGATGATTTTTATGACGCTTATTATATGAAACTGCGGTGTCTTTTCTCGTGTAGATCGTTTGAGTTTATATCTGCCCTTAAATCTACTGCGTTGTTAAGGAAAAAATTCAACATTTCCTCCGATATTTTTTTATTAAATTTTGGATTCTTAGTCAATTAAGCTTTCTTGTAACATTGGTAGTAAATCTGCTAGATACAAATGTTCTAAATTAAACTAAAAATCACTACAATTTAGTTTAGCTATGTCAAAATTTCAAATGACGTTTCATATTCTGAAATAATATGAATAAATTACATTTTGTTTGACAATACAAAAATTAGTTTGGTTACTCAACTTAGATGAATTTAAAAAGGATAAATTAATAATATTACCAGGATCGAATCAGGTAATAGTTACCTGACGGTATTTGAAGTGATTATATCTTCTTGAATATAATTGTTACGATACTTGAATTATAATGTCATCAGTGACAAATGGAGAAAACTTTTACAGTTACAGAGAAAGTACATATTCAAGTACTTAGGAATGATGACCTACATAACTAAATACAAATAGTTTTATTAAATAAGAAAAGCAGTATTGTATAACATTTGAATTACAACTTTTTCTAATTATTCTAAATTATTCCCAATGTTTCAGTAGAGTGTAGAACTAAATCGCTACAAGTTGGTCAAAAACAATGTGGAAAGCCCTAGATTCATCAAGATCAGATCCTGACCTGATATTATTAATATTTTCAAACGTATGGCCTTTTGAATATTTTAAAATGACGTTTTAAATTGATCAGTAATCACATAAACAAAATATTATGTTGACCGGAGAAACTCTTTTTCTTTTTTCTTTTTTTTGACAATGGGTGAGAAATCCTGAACATTGTTGCTTTTTTAATAAATTCACAGAAAACGTTTTGAAAGTGGGAATGCAAACATTATAATTGATTCAAATTGTCACAAATTACTAATAAAATAAATCGTTAAATTACCAAAAAATTGTAAAATACACAACATATATGTTGTAATTTTGCATCGCTGCATTATATTGCTAATTGGTCGTCTTACGTGCTGTGTGTATAAAGTCATGTCAACAAACCCTTGGTTTCCTTGCTCCTGAGCCCCTCCACGTAGAAAGTGAAGGCGACCACCGGCGGCAGCGTCGCGAGCGCAGCTTACATACGCGGCCCACCGTCGGACCTCGACGAACGCCGCTGATCTAATTCAAAGTTCGAATTCGAATCTGTTTTTAAACTTGTGTCAGTGTTGCAAGCGGAAAAACCGGTACAATGAAAATTTACGTATTTCTCGGTAAGTGTCATTGTATTTTTTTGTTTCAATATTTATAGTTTTTATGGCATTATATACTTATTATTTAAGTATATTAATTTTACATTAAAAATGTTGATTTTAAATTAGACACAAACTGAAGTTGATAGTAAAATCTTCACGCCATCTACATCTTCTTAATTTACGTATTCAGTAAAGCATGACAATTCTTCTTGCCAATAAGATAATTAAAAAAAGTACACTCCTATTTTCCGCCAATTTGGTCACGACAATGCATATATTGTTTGTTAACTACAAAATCTACAAGAGAAAAATCTGAAGAGAAATTTAAATATTTATCAGATTTAGAAATTGTTCGTAACTCATTGTTCGTAACCCGAAATTGTGTGCGGTTACAAACATTGAACTTCAGCGGTGTCTATTGTTTGACATGAGGAAATGAGGAATGATGGATTAGAACACGCATGTAGTGTATAAAATTAATTAACATTGTATGGTTTTCTTTAAGCAGGAACAAAAACAATGTAATGAAAGATCGCACGCCAACGTGCGTTGTCTCATCGTCGCGTGAATTCCACGTTTAGCATTTTTTCGTGTGAAAATCTTTTCGATGACCCAGTTTACGAGTTTATTTTAATGATTTTTTATAACATTCACACCGTATATTGAAAAATGAAGGGCCTTTTTAAAACAATTTTACAAGTATTGTAATTTTACCCTGAAAACTAAACATAAATCAATTAATCGTTTTCAATGAAAATATGACACCATTGTTTATATTTAATGAAAGTTTGGAGTTTAACAGATATAAATAACAAGTAAACTATACGATCAAATAAAACCCACATTCATTGTATGCTTCTAGGTATTTATATTGTTAATACCATTATTTTACGTACTACATAATCATACACACATATAACGGTAAAAATGTATAAATTAGTTTTTTTATTACGACTTTACCAAAAATAATTAAAAATAAAGCTTAAAGTGTTTACAGAAGGCCACTAAACTTATTTTACATGTAATATCAGCATAAAAATGTTTATTATTCTGAAACTGTATCTGGTAATGGTTGTTTGAAAAGACTCTTTTTGGTCGGACACTCTTGTCAGAATGGTCGTGGCAGTTGATGGGCAGGGTTGCGGTAGCCAGCGCTCAGTTGTACAAATTACGACGACGAAAATGGCGACGAAAATGGCCACGAAATTAACATATTTAATGCTCCTCCCGATAAATAGTGAGAACCCAAACAAAGACCATATGTTCCTAATATTTAGAACTATCTATTGCGAGCGGCTAAGCTGACGTGCTTATTTCTTATTTCCTGTTTCTAACTTTAAAAATTAGGAACTTCCGTATACACGTACATCCTTTAGCTGTCTTTTCTCGAAAATTTAAACTTCACTTCACTTAGGCTCTGCGTTGGTGACTCAGACAGTCAGGTAGTCATGTAATTTTATATTATGTATAGATATGTTGGTTATAATCACCTAGTTAGATATGCTTGGTTCTGCCATTTGCGACATTGATTTATTTATAAACCAACTTGATCTATATAGATCTACTCTGAAATGTTATTAGTGTATAAATTAATTAGATTGTGTTGCACTATTACACCCAGTTTGATCAGAATTTTGCATTTTCGATATTAACATTGAATAGTTACGGATATATTCACGATTGTAATTATTATTGTTTGACTAAAGTATTTATTACTATTCCGTAGGGGCTTTAACATGGAAAACATAATAGTTGACAAATTAAAAATGTTTAGTACGGCTCTACCTAACTCGTAAGTTCGTATGTATGTATGCTTAGCCAAGATCTCCTTTCTAAGGAGAAACCTTTGTCCAGCAGTGAACTGTTAAAGATTGTTGAAGTGGTGTGGGATGCGATGTATACGAGGATTTGCTAGATTGAAGATATTACTCCAGGACCTGCTATTCAAATACCTTTGCATGATGTTAATGTTTTTGAAGAATATTTCACAAAATTTCATGCTGTGAAGTTTATTAATAAATTATATTTTATATAAACTTAGTTTATATTTTAAATTATTTTCAAATGCTAATTAAATGTTTTTTAAAACATATCGAATAATGTAAACGAAACTGCAAACAAATTATTGATATTGAAATAATAAAAAAGGTTTTTACTGCGATACCAGGCTATTTACAAGTAATAACTCAGATCTGATCCCAGATTAAGTAAATCACTGCCATGGTAATTAGGCTACTGATAAACATATTTATCATCATCATCTCAACCAAAAGATGTCCATTGCTGGACATATGTCTCCCCCAAGACTCCCCACAACAGCTGGTCCCATGCCACCCGCATCCAAAGTGAACATATTTGTAAATTAATATATTTAAATACATAAATATCACACATTAATACACAGATCAAATGATCGTGTACATTATACAATTTTTGTCTTGGGTGGGAATCGAATCTACTACCTCTGGCATAGCAATCACAGTACTAACCACTACACAACAGTCCAGTTGAATTACTGGGATAAAAAACCACATGGAAATTATACTAAGGAACGAGTTAAATTTAAATACTACACTCGAATTTTTCATAAAATCGATAAAAGAGCGGGAAACGGCAAGTATGTATATAACATATATTTATTTAGAAAAAAGGTCTCAGTATGTTATATATGTTCTATAATCCATAGTAAAGAGTACTTTGAGACTAGATAGCGTTGTAGGATATATCCCGAATGATATAATTTAACTGCGGTGGTGCAGCGGTAGTGAGTGCGACTGCTGTGCTTGAAGTCTCGGGTTCAATTCCCGGGCCAGCCCAAATTTTTGCATGATCTACTAGTATTTGTTTCGGAGTTTGGTTTTTTTCTGTATATAATGTGTACATATTTATTAAAAAAAGTATATAAGTAGTCTACCAGTCAGTCTAGTTATCATAGCACAAGCTCTGTTTAGTTTGAAACTAGATGACGTCGTGTCAAATGTTTGAAATGTCCAAAATCTTAATGTATTAACTTGAACACGCAACGTGTACTTCCTATATCACAGTGTATATTTGTGGCAATAAATTTATGCAATACGAATAGAAAATATGTGAAGAGATGGGACTCGTTATTCAGCATTGTGCAACCGAGCGGTTTCCATAGACAATCTCGCAATAATTTCTCCGTTTATCTTTACTGTAGTTATTGTATTGTCGATAATGATAGAGTGGTTTAACAGAATGTTACATGTTAAAGTTTGCTTACTGATAAATGATGTTTAATAGTTAAATACTATGTAATGTACTAGAGATACAATGTGGAAAGGATTGTATGCTAGCTTCTATCGAAGTGTTTTTGTGTATAAGCATCGAAAATTTGTAAAAAATAAATATATATTGCAACAATCTATCTATTTTTTTATCGTGATTTGTGATAAACTACTTCTCATTATTCTAAAATGTTTTGTTTACAAAAGATTATCATTTAAAAGTAATTAACCGCCGTCGAATTTCATTTTAAACCTCAGTTTTGTACTTCATTTATTAAGATAACATTTTGCCAACTAGTAAGGTATCAGTTTAATCTATTTTGATACAGAAAATACGATCCGGGTCTATTAAAACTTGGAATATAAGGGGAATAAGATTTAAACCTATCTTACTATTTATCTCTATCTATTAATCTTTACGTTTTCTGAGTTCACACGGCTATTATGAAACAGAACCATTTTATTTATTAATTTTTAAAAACAGTCATAAAAATTGTTATGAAATCTTGATATGTTTGAATCATTTTGAATGCATTGATATTTTATGATAATTTATGCTGAGTAGTTTTGGTTTATAAATTATTTTCTTCTAATATCAAAAGTAAAAACATTGCAAATAGATTTCTACTCGACTCCTCATCCTGATTTTTTTTCCGATTAGACTTGTAAGTAATTTTTTAAGTAAGTTTTCTTCAAATTACAATTGGTATTTTCTTGACAGAATTATTTCAACAAAGAAAATTTTTATTTTTGCCTTCAGTTCATAAATTGTGAATATATTATGTGACATACCAAGAACAGAAAAGTATTTAAAAATATTTTCAGTTCAATTTAGTATTTTTTTTTTGAAATCAATTAAAAGTGTCAAAAATAATAAAAAACTCATCGGAGCTTGACTAAACTAGTATCTTTGCATGTCAACGTTAATCTATTGTTAGAAACTAAGACCTTTCTTCTCTGATAAGGTGACTCTAATTGGAGTTATGATTACGATTCACATGGAGATAATGGAATCACATCATTCTAAGTGTTTTTAAAACGTCTATCATTATTACTCTTATGTTTTATATAAATGTTATGTTATGTTTTATACAAATGACAAACAAAAACTTCTCCTTCCTTCGTTTTGTTTTTAATAATGAATAAGTTAATGTTTTTATAAACCGCTCATAATAATTCTAAAATAAATAATGATAATAATTCTTTGTTCACATTATTATGAACAACTCACGAATAAAATTAATGATTATTGCAATTTTTATAAATGGAATTTGTCGCTATGTTAAATACTTTGTTATTTTATTTCCGCAATTCTGCACCTTCAAAATGCAACATATCCTTAATTGTCAGTTGTTTTATAGACTACCAACTTTTAGAAGACACATTTACTTTATAACACACATCTCGTCACAATAAGTCTCGTGGGAAGCAAGGTATTAAAGCGGACATAATTTAAAATGCAATAAGGAATTTTCACGACAATTGTTTTTTACAATGCATATTCAAATATTTTTGTTTATGGAACAGAAGGTCGACAGTGTTGCCAATGTGAAAAATTAAGCACCAAGTAGGTTAATAATGAGATACAAACTATTCCGACGGATGTTTCTCACAGAGACGGTTTTTAATACTTTTATGGTTATGAAATATTGAAGATTCAGAAATTGATTTATATTTTGTAAATATAAATATTTAAACGTTGTCTCTTTGTACAACAGTATTTTTTTTTTGCAACCGTCCTTGGTACTATTATTGTATATTCTTTTTCTTGCTCTTTTTTGGTAAACGTGTACTAAATCTCTAAAAATTACGGACTTATATTTTAGAAATATTATCATTACGAAGCTCCAATTCGTTGTTTTCATCTTTCAATCATCGTAATTGAGGTCATGTAAAGTTATTCGTCGCAGAATTTTCAAATGGAAACAGTTTATGTATTGATTTATTTCACCCAGAAACTATAATTTACAAATAAAGACACTTGCGACAAACTGAGAGACAAACGTATCTAAGTAATCACGGAACAATGCATTGTTCAAAGACTTTGTAAACTTTTTTTATTTGTAGGCAATGTACGACGTTTTTCCCACTGGCAGTTTTCTACTGTTTACATTTATAATGTCATTATTATTGCCATTACACTGACAATACTCGTGTTCATATTATTGATGTGTAAGATGTTTAACTTTAATAAGGTACTTGCTGAAGTAAGTAAGAATAGATTTTCTGATACTCGTTAGTACTCAACGAGAAACATATTATTTTGATTAAAGCGGTTTAAAACCAAATTTGAAACTTTTAAGTACTCAGTACTTACTAGTACTACGTATTCAGTATAATAAATAAAGAAATATTTCAGACATTTACCATACAACACCATCTAGTTTCAAACTAAGCAGAGCTTGTACTGTGATAAGTAGACTGACTATAAGTAGATAGAATAAGTATTCTATCAGTCAGTCTGAAAAAAAGGATGTAAGTACATCCTTTTTTTTTGTAAATACATACATATTATACATAAAAAACATCCATACTCCGAAACAAATGTTTATTGCAAACATTTGGTCCGACACGGGAACCAAACTAGAGACCTCAAACACAGCACCCACCTTCGCTACTGCTATGCCATCGAGGCAATCAGTATTATATAATTGTTTCAAGCATTATTTTAGAATTATATTACATTAATATTTACAAATAATATACCAGTCTTAACGGAGTCTTATGCATGAGATAACATAGTGCGCCAATGTGGGCGTAAACAATCCGAGGTACAAGGGTTAAGATACCAACTTCCAAACTCAAAACTAAGTATTTTCATAATCAGAAAAATGCAAAAGCACTTTATGATTCTACCCGGGAATCGAACCTAAGATCTATTCGTATGCACTAGCCGCTGAACCAACGAGGCAATCTCGAGATAAATAATAAAAACGCTTTAATAACAATCACAATTTTCCTGTGTTTTTTATTGTATAATTATTCAGTTGAAAACCAAAGCTCTGACATGGTTTAACCGCACCAAGCAATGCTAAATTAGATTCGCTTTCAGTGTTGTCGTGAGACATATTCTTTTAACATTATTGCACTTCTTTTTTGTCATATGTTCACATGTGTGTATGCATATCGTGTGTGTATGTGTGCATAATTTTAATTTGCATTGTTTACTTCTTTTTATTACATTTAAAATTGTCTCGTTGTGTCATGCCGAAAAAAGTTTTTCATTATACATATCTTTTCTTTTTTTCAGTGTACTCTAACCAACAGTCGTCACCAGTTGTCGACTGGTCTATATAAATTCTTCAAATTTATTTTTTATAAATATACACTATGAAACTAAATGTTGATTTCGTTACAGCAGCATTTTCAATTTTATTATGTGTACACTGATTATAATAATAATTTTACTGTTTATTACACAAATACTTAATACTTACTTACTTTCTTATATAATATTTATGTCAAAAAATACTTCGTATATGATTTTTTCTATGATTTAGTAGTATATATTTGAAAGGTTATTGATTATAACGACTCTTAGAGAGAACGACAACTTTGGGGACTATATATTCATCAAAAGATATTCTATAGACATTTTCTTTGGCATATCTTTCCGCTCTTAGTACTAAAGGAATGTGAATGAACGAACCATGAATGAAATATAATAGCAGCATTGATAGATAACTTAACGACTAGTTTTGTAAGTAAATCTTTGCACTTTACAATACTCGTACTTTGCAACAATGATTACTAACAGGTAGAAAGTACCTGGAAACGGAACTTCGCTCGGTATTATTGCGTGATAGTCGATTCGCAGTTTACCAATTTCTTTTGTTCCCATCCCTAATTTTGTCCCATAGATAAGTGTCAAAACGAGCCTATTAAACAAACATTTCATTGCTAGAAAACACGGAGAAAATAAAGTTTTCTAAAAATGAAATCTAGCTAGACCACTTTATCACCCTTAAAACCTCGTGTATATTAAATTTCATGAAAATCGTTGGAACCGTTGCCGAGATTCAGATTCTATATATACAAGAATTGCTCGTTTAAAGGCATTATATAAAGACCTACGCTCTTGAGCTAAACAGTTCGGCTCTTCCTTTTAGTGCTCATCGATTAAAACCTGAAATCGACTACCAGCGCACGTGTTTCTCTCTCACTATTATCCTGTGTCCTTTAAGCGGGGGCGTATAAAAGCATCTCTTTAGGTAATCATAGTGTGGGTCACCGTATTGCACTGTCTGCGTCGCAATGAATACGGTGACGAAGAGTCTTGGATTTTACTCATGCTTTTCTTCAGGCAGAGCAGAGTCACGTTAGCAGGCTCTTTATTAAAAAAGAATTACAATAGTGGAACCTTCAGAGAGCATATTGTATATACTACAATGTTATATGTACTATAACACTCACAAATAATAAGATTGTATGGATAGCACAGCGGTTTAAGCGGTCACCTCGATTCCCAGTTCGATTCGCAGATGGGACAATATTTTGTATGATCGAAAATTTTCTTTGTTTTGAGTGTGAGTGTTCATTGTATTTATGATATAAACATTTATGAAATGCCCTGTGTCAAGTGAAAAGTATCTGAAGAGTATCAACTCGTAGTTTTCAACTGTGACAGTTTTTCACATATCTGCCGAGGTTTGGTTTGGGTCGTGTTGTTATTCTTATTTCGTGTCTATTTTATTTGTTATTCATGAAAAATGACGGCAAAGTTAATTAATGTTAAATCCGCTAGGATAGCTCCCTTATCTCCTAAAGTTTATTTAAAATGTTCCTGACTTATCACTTTTTAAGATTTCATCTACGTATTCGATTTCCTTAAAAGTCGATTCCGATGGATTTATGAATTTATATTTGTAATTTCAGCGTTTGTCTAGTAGAGAAACATTATTATAAGTATATTTATTTATTTACAACTTAATACCCTTATGTACTTCGGTGGACTTACTGCCGAGGGCGTTCTTTTTTCTTTTTATAAAAGACAACGCCCACACCAAGAACGTATCCTGTATCGCGGCGACGGCGGCTGTATGTATTTAAGAAACATACAAGAAATGAACGCAAAAAACACACAGACTCAGAACAACACTTTGTGCATCACACAAAATGTTAACCCATGTGGGGTTTGAACTCACAACACTCAGCACAATAGAAACCGGTGCGGTGGCGACCGCTTAAACCACTACACCAACTTCCAACTTCTACCAGCCAACCTTGAGGAGGTGTTACAATCTCATAACATATCATTTAAAATTTTAACGTCAAATAGCCCCTTCTTATGATTTTACAATTTTTTTAATTGTACTTCTAAGTCTTAAATTCCTGTATATCCTTAGAAGGCCCGTTTCAAGTCAACATTGGTTGGAGTAAATAATATTACACTTGGAGGCGCAGCGTGCGGTCCTCACTGCAGTTATTGGAGATCTGTTGCTACCGGGCGGCCGTCACACGCTCCATGGCCGGTAGCGACAGCTGTTTTACCGCGGTCGCAACCTTCTACAAAGACTTCATTTCGCAGAAGGAGGCGGTAGAGAAGGCCCGGGAGGACAATCTCCTCTTGTACCCAATTCACTACCAGCGAATCAGGCAGCGGATGTCGTAATAAAAGCTGTTCCCGGATCCCTCCTACTTCAGGCGTAGAGTGGCACACCGTGCGGTTTTAGTTGGTCCGATTCCGACACATCATCCCGCCGTTAACTCTGGTGGGTGACAACCCGTGGGGGTATCCACACCTTAAATAAAAAAGGGATGCTACGCCACTTTTAGCTGCGCTGAGTGTTGTGGGTTCGAACCCCATGTGGGACGATTTACAAATAGCAGTTCTGACTTTGGGTGTTCTTTGTATCCTTTACATATATGTTCGTAAATTCCTCTGAGGTAAAGAATTTATTCCTAACGCGGGAATGGTCTGCCTTAAGAAAAAAAGAAATTTTTCTCAATATGTCAGATTATCCAGTCCAAAATGTTTAAACTAATTCGCATTGTTTCTTTGATTGTGAGAACGTTTCTGTTAATGACGCAATAACTCGATATTTATCTGAAAACAGTTCTCATGGCAGTCCTTCGTACTATACCTACTATTATCACAATTATACATTATCTACAAATCCACTAAGCTTTTGTATGTGTGCATTTAAATTGGTCATGCTAACTCGTTATGACTGCAAACTATATTATTAACGGATAACAATGCAAGGCATACGGCGCATTATCTAATACACTCCGTATTTGGATCCAAGATTATCTTTGGGTATCAGGTGTACATAAAAAACAAAAATATAAAATATTTTGTAAATTGTTAAATTTGAGAAATATTTTGAAGTATGCTTCGTACTTTTTTTTATAAAAGTACTTGTTTTTCTGACATTAACTGCCCTTATTAGAAGTTTCTACTTTGGTAAATTATTATTAGTTTCACTCAACTTTACTGGTTTCCCTTTTCGTAGTTTTTTAAAGCAATGACATTAAGTGTTTATTGACCAAATCATAATGCAAACGGACATATAGAAGCACTCGCTTTTGTCTCTGCTTGTAAAAAAGCGGATTCGTGTTTAAATTTTCTATCAAAACTGAATTTAAATATAAAAAAAAAACAAAAGAAAACATATCTCTAGTCAACTCCGTAATACCCTAGAGTCATAATACTATAGAGTCATAATCATACAATTTCAGAGATTACTACTAAGTAAGAAGAAAATCTCTGAAATTGTTTATAAAAAAAAATTAGAGTAATGCAATCGTACCCTTTTGTTGATCAGATTAACAAACATAGTTTTGCACTAAGTCTAAGACACACAGCGATGTGATGCGAATATAAATTACCATAAACTGAGTTAAGCCTTCCATGCCCTTAATCTCGTAAGTAATAAACAAAGACCCATGGTTTTTTTTAACCATAAACGGTGATATGTACTTGAAAACGAATCTAACGTTTTTATTCAAAGAAACTACAAAGTAATAGTAAAGTAATATTGCATGTTTAGATTTTGAAATTGCCCTTATAAGGCAATCAACTGGCCGAGTACCCTGAAGGCTGACAGAATTCCTACATTAAATCTGTATGCAAATCTCAGCATAGGACACAGGCAATATCGTTCTGTTGCATTTTAATTATAGTAGTTTATTTACATAATGTTGGAATACTTTTACATAATCGGTGAACATTTAAATTTATCTAACTATAATATCAAAGAAAATAGAGCTAATGAGTCAAGCTAATAATTAAAAAAATCAGAAACCTGGGCGCGTGAAAACCGTATAGATATTTAAATTTAAGACTTAATTATGTTTTTTACATTTCTTTTTCTAAGTAACATTTAGTAGATTAATACGTATATTTTTGTAAAACATTTATAAAACCCTGTATTTTAGTACGACACTTAAAACATTTTGAAGAATTGTATACTCAGTGTCATTCTCACAATTAAGACAAATCTGCTCAAAGGCTAATAAAATTCATCAAGCCCTCAAGGCTACAAAACGTGCTAAAAACTAAGCACAGACAGTTAAAAACTAAGAAGGGCTAAATTTGAATAGTTGGAGATTAAGCAACACGGAAACCGTAAAATTGTCGTGTTGAATATTTTGCTATTTGTAGTAAAGTAGTTGCAAAACTACTTGTCTTTAATGTCGATGTCGATATACGTTGACATTTCTCGTGGGCGGTAAGCGATGTATCACTTACTGATATTGTTGCTCAACGCGGTATATTTAATTGCACTTCGATTGGAAACTGAACACAATCGAATTAGGACCATAAAAGTTCACTTTATGCTGTTCAAGAACGAAACTATTATTGTACAGAAAACTAAATTAATCTTTTTTCTTTTACTTCTCTTTGTTTTATTTTTTTCTAAACAAGTGTTAGTTAAGATAAATTTAGACGGCATAAAAACACGTATCTTATAGCCTATTACCCGCGCTTGTTTTATAGGTATTTTGTCACGTAAATATTACACGATAAATATTCTATTATTACTCTAATTATCAGACACTTTTTGAACTCTTTCGAATGTGTTAAATGAAAAAACTTAGAACCAAACTGTAAAGCTGAACTAAACAGTAGATTTGTAAAAAAAAAGATTAATAAACTTTGTTTCTTTGTAAATAAATACTTGTAAAATTTGACAACCAGTCAAACAACCTATTTAAGTCAAGCACCGTTAAGTACGCCGCATACTTTAATTTTCAATCCGTTATGTACATACATAGATAGATGTAATCAAGCTAATCTTATAAAGCACGTAGTAAAAATGTAATCAGTCACTTTTCAAATTGAAAAAATATTAAGAGAGTTTTGAAAATCCTTTTCTACTTATCACTTTCTGACAGGCAAAATAATCAGGGAGAGTAGAGGCTAGGGAAATTCATACTTCGATGCGGTTTGACCGGAATGATAAGACGGTCTAACAGAAAACGGCAGCTTTTGTGTTTCTGAGGAAGAAAAACTAATATAAAATGTGAATTTCTCTCACGAGATTGTCGGTATGTGGAATATGGATTCGGTGATCATTGTCTGGTAGTTGTATCTGCTAGGGGAGTGATAGCCAAGAACCTCGACCAACACCTTAAGAGGCTCACATTAGAAAGCTGGATCAAGGGTTTTATGCAGAAGGTAGTTCTGCTTAACACGGCTTGTATAGTGAGGAGGTTCCAGTGCCCAAAGTTGATAGCCTACTATTTTTAACATTTTAAAACATCTGATTGTTTTTGTTGTTTTCATTTATTATGTATTTAAAAATGTAATTAATATGCATGCAAATTTAATAAAGGATTAATAAACATGAAAAAAAATCGGACGTCTAGAACGCCATCTAATTTCAAACTAAGCAGAATTATCTATACGCACTAGACAACTGATATAAATACATATATAATTATTTTATATAAATAAATACATTCATAAAAAATTCAAATTTGGAACTTACAATCCATGCAAATAAATTATTTCTAAACAATTTTTAATAAGAAGCAAAATATTCGTAATACGATTGTAGAATGTTAAATAGATTTCCTGATATTTAGCCTTTAGTTGTTAGTTTATTATGTCCGCATCTGAATGTGAAGGTTCCAATCAACCCTATTGTTTTATAGAGAAATATGAATGCTTTGGCATTTACTTCTTCAACATCATATAACATACAAACTCAAACCATATATTTTAAATTTATAAACTTATTGTTTACGTCTGTGTGGGTGTGTCTCCAAACACTGAGATTTTAGACACGAATAAGAAGTCGTGAGAGACTTATCCTTTATCTTTCATTCTCATTCACTCACTCATTTGAGTCAATGGAGAAGAAATTTCTTTATAATTCAGATCGGTAAACTCTGTAAAAATTTTATTCGTTACTACTAATGAAACTCGTTGAATTAATTCTTAAAATAATTAGACTGTGTTTACTGATTGAGTTACTGGAAGTTCATAACTTATTCAGGGTATTAAATGAAGAAAGTAAATAAGAGAAATTTTATTGATTCTTGACATTCTGATTTTGAAACAAAGGATTCCGGCAATTATTTAACATTCTAAAACACTATATTATTTCTTTTTTTATAGAATGAACACTGTATAGTTTGTATTTTATTAAGATTAAAAAAAAAACATTTTTTGTAGAAGTGTATCTCCGAATATGTATTCCTATTAGTAAATACGTTAAGACACAAGTAAAGAAAGATCGTGTAAAAGAATGTACTACAAAAAATCTAAATTTTGTCTAAAAATTAATCACGTAAATAGATCTAGGATAAAACTACAAAACTAATTGCACAGTAAATAAGAGAACTAAGTTATATGTGTGTAGCGTAGTGTCAACCAGCAAAATTGCACGAGTCTAAAGGTCAAAATGTTGCAGCTGCATCACAGAGTGAAACTGTAAGATATATGGTAGTTTATTCAAACCAGACTTTAAAGTACAACTTCTAAAGTGAACTTTATAAAAAGTGCAATAACGTTCTAAATAAAACGCCATATTAATAATATACATAAGTAATTATTTATTTTTGTAACGTCATCAATATAATGTTCGTTTAACGTGTTTATACAATACCACATTGATATAAATAGTGTCGTAAAGTAATAAAAAATTGCCGACGGGTTGTTACTGCCTAATAAAATGGAGATGAATCTACATTTTTTAGCTAAAACTGTATATAAATGCTTTCAAATAGTATGTAATAAATGTCGCTGATGACACAGTTACATACACTTCTAAGTAACATCATGTATAACTATGTACTATGTCGCTTTTTATTTACTTAAAAAAATGATAATAAAAATAAAAACAACAGAAACTTTAGGTAGTAGAGCCCGGTTGGTTTCAGTACGAACGGGCCGCCTCCACCGGGGCAGTAATACCCTCTCCTAGAAACCAACCGAAAGTGACAATATCCGTGCTGTCGTATTTCGTTGGTAAGTGCAAGAATGGAGGTTTATTAATGCCCCTGCATTGTGACAGTTATGTGGTAAGTGTGTAAGCCTTACACTGTCACGGTGACTGACGTGCCTTTGACGTTCCCAAACGGGGTGTGAAAAAACATACTGCATAATTTACATTCGCAATAACATAACCTCAACTCATGGGTTCTATTCATGTTTTCCATCAGGCAGAGTGGAGTCAGACCTGTATAATTAAAAAATAAATAAAAACAGAGATTGAAATTGAGATATCGGATGATATACTTCAGATTCTATGTTGAAAGAGTTGAAACTTATATTGTGTAGCTTAAAATCTTATTTAAGTTTTTAGTAAAACAAACACGGTAACAAGTCTTAATTACTTTACAAGTTACTTTTACTCCTTATATATACGAAAAATACTGTTCAAACTATTATTACTTAACTTATTAACAAATTTTGCGTCTTAAGCATCTTTTCGCAAATCAAGTTAATTGAGATACCTAATTACACTGTTATGGTGTATAAACACAGGGATAGTCAGTCGTATAGCATACTATAAGTATACTTATATACATACACTTATATATAAAAACAACAATTATATTTTTGAACGATTTTACCAACAGCATATACAAGTTTTGAAGTTGTAGTTTGAAAAAGCTCAGGCTATGAATTTGACCTGACGGGAAGGAATCGAAGAAATTCAAATAGCATATTTAATTCTACTCTCTGGCTGGTTCTACCATTTACTTTTAGAATGACAAAAGGCAAAGAAAAATTCAAGTTTATATATATTATATTATATTTATACTTATAATATACCATATAACTATGGGTATCTATGGTACTCATTAGATTAGACAATCCAGATACGTGATATGCGTCCTTTAAAACTTCTGCGTTTTTATGCGACTTTTTAATAAAATAACTAAAATTGTGGTAGAAAGAGATTCATTATAGACTTATGTATAATTACGTAAAATGTAACGTGCCTAGCCGTCTGAGCTACCTGTTTGTCCATATTGTATTGTTGTAATACGTTTATTGTTTCGTTTTCTTTTGTTTATGTTTTATCGAGATGTTATTCAACTTTGTCGTTTGGCTGTAACTGTATTGTGTTGTGTAATATTATGTATAAATATCCTAATCTTCTTAATGTGAAAAAAATACTGTGTTGTTGTTATAATTCAAGTGAAATGTAAACAATAAAGAAAAATCAGAAAGAAGGATTCTTTAAGTTAAGAAAAATTTATATTGACTGAACAGTGGTGCGTACTGAAATGATGATTGGTGTTGTCTTGCGGTATTTGGAAATTTTTTAAATGTTTTTTCTGAGGAGATGCCTATTTTCAGCAGTAGACTGTCAAAGACTGTTGATGTGCTACGAGTGTGAAATATGGAATTGATTGGGATTTAAACAAAAGACAATAGATTTAAATCTATAACAGTGTATTGTTCTTATGATACAACTACGAGTCATTCGCCTTAAATTTAACGATCTAAGATTAAAAACAGGTTTTAAGACATTTCTTTTTGTATACATTTAAGATATATTTTTTTAATCTCATAACGAGCGAGAAATATGACCATTATATGTATTATGGAGACGGAAAGCCTACAATTAGACTCCGGAAAGAATCAGCGTCTATTAAGCACACTCAAGTCAATATTTACCTTGATTATGCATAGTAAATAGATACTTTGTAACCCAACACTTTGCAAATACTTAAATCCAGTCTTGGTACACGTAATATCCTCTGCCACTATTTAAAATGCAGGACATGACGGCGTGAAGGAAAATAAGCCGATTCATTAAAGTATTGCGTGTAAGTAAAACTTCAAACTTGTTAGTATATAGGGGATAACTTGTAGGTACAGAATATTTTTCTTCTATTAAAAGACATCACTCGCACTAAAAATATTTTCTGAGTTACGAGGGACTTAACTAACTCAGAATTTTAATAACAATTTGTGGTACATACAAAGTGTTGTCCCATGTATGTATGGGTTTGAGCCTACAACACTCACCGCAGTAGCTAGTGGGTGTTAAAGCGGTATATTAAAGTACATAACACTATTAGAAATTATTTGTACAAGCATTCGAATACTTAAATAGGGGTTTAGCAAATTTTATTGGCTATAAAATTACCGTTAAATTCAAAGTGTTCAATTAATTTAAGTAATTAAATTGAAGTAAATATAGACGTTATTGCCTTTATAAACACTTTATTCAATGGGTGATTTGAATTAATTCCATCTTGGATGATACAGCCAATAAACTATGGGAAATCTATATTTTATACTGTATAAAATAAAACGGACTAAACATGTAGATCTTATTATTAGAAACTTAAGTTTTGAATAAATCTCAATGGCATTGAATTATAATTAATTATATTCATCAAATTGGTCATTATTTAGTCATTTATATTATTTATTATTTAGTTATAGGTATTATTTAGTAATTTATATTTTACTCTTATGTCAAGTCAAACAGTACATTGGACAATTAAAGGCTGTTGATGATCATCATCATCATAAACAACCTTCAACAGTCCACTGCTGGACATAGGTTTCTTCTTAGGAAGTAGGTTTTGGCCCTCTATAACACGCTGTCCAGGCGGGTTGGTATTGTGCTTGTTTTCCTTCTCTTTGCGGTGACTTTGCCTTGCATGGTTTGTTCCCTTAGTCGCCTCTTACAACACTCATGGGAAAAGTAGAGGTAGTAACACTGTAGTCTTGATCAGTTCAAATCAACAAAGAGATCAATTCAATGATAATCAATTGAAACTAAAGCTACCTATATATTTACGATTACATTAATTTAAGTTGTAAATTAATAACTTATACTGCATTTTAATTTTATTTTATCTTTACTAATAAACTGAAGGTAATTTTCATAACACATCAAACGTTACGTTAGAGGCAAGTTACCTAGATAGTAGTAGTTTGTTTACTTGAGGTGGTCAGTTACTAAGTTATAGTGGAACTAATAAAACTTATATTGACACTGCAGTGACTTTTTGGACACCTATGAGTGTTAAGTCAGGACAATATCAAGTATGACTCTGTTTAAGTCCCTATAAAAGTTAAACTGTCTTTCATGTCATGATTCAATTTAGTCAATATATGTTTGTATTTTGATTCAATTTAGTCAATATATATTTGCACTTTGACTCAATTTTGTCAAAGTAGAAACATAAATTAGAGTAATTAGGAATGATATAATACCATTTTGTCCGTGTGGTAACGAATTTAGAATACGTAGTGTCACCACTCGTATTTATAACGTGGGTATCGTAAAAGGCAACTAAAGGAACAAACTATTCAAGAAAATATTACTACAAAGAGAAGGCAAACTTGAAACAAATCCTATTCCAATTCGTCTGGCTAGCGTGGTTTAGTAGGCCAAAACTTCCTCGCTTAAGAGAGGCTTATGTCCAGCAGTGGGCCGTTAAAAGCTGTTGATGATGATTGATGATAATACAGATTGTAAACCTACAGATTGAAAGTAAATATGGTAAAAACATTAAGAAAATATGATTCTATTAGTAGATTTTACGATAGACATGGCAAGAAAGCCTAAGTGCATATATCTGGTTAACGTAAGATCCGCAAACCAGTAAGGTAATGTATGCAGAGTTGTGTAATCTAAATAGATTTCATAAAACGTAAAAATATAGTAAATTTTAAAATGAAGTCGTTCTAAACGACTGCGTAGCAAAGCTTTAAATAACTAGTTAGCTTATTTTAAAATGTATAAATGCAAAAAAAGAAAAAATGTTTGAATAGAAAGCGAAATTTTATATTCATGTTAATTTAAAGTAAGAAATTATACGCCGATGTTCTTTTCCTAAAAATAAAAAAGAAGCTAATGAAAATATTTTGGATAGAAAATAAATTGTTATATACTTTACAATTATTGAAGCCATCCAAAACATTATTTTCAAAGCCCTAACTGACACCCCTTCTCCTTGAAAGTTTTTCACTTAGGTACTCCACTCAAATTGTTCAATGTAAACAAATTACTATAACTGAGTTTGAATCAACTTGAACAAGTTTTAATTATTATTTGATGTTTACTTTGAAGTTTGTTATGATGTTTAATTACAGTAGACAAATAGTTTAAATATTGTTTTTATTTTTTGATAAATCAATAGAACGCCTATAAATATAACTCATTATAATAACTTTACATAAAATAATAATATTTTTTTTATGTAAAAGTTTGTTTTGGTCTTTATTATGTAATTTTATGCTTATTACTAAATGAATTAAATTTATTTAACCTGTAACCTGTTCCTCATACCTTTTTTTTCTTTCAAAACACTCATAGTTTTCCACTCTCATACTTAATACACCCGATTGACCACAAAGGTTAAAACCCATAACGCAAGAAGTACTAAAACTATTCATCAACAGCCTTTTACAGTCTACTCCTGGACATAGGCCTCTCCTTAGTAAGAAAGTTTTGGCCTACTATGCCACGCTTTCCAGAAGGGTTAGAATAGGGTTTGTTTCAAGCGATCTGCATATCGTAAAAACAGCTGTTCCTGGCCTATATCTCAGGCGCATACCTCCTATCTCAGGCGCAAAGTGGCATACCGTGTGGTTTTAGTCGGTCCGATTCCGACACACCACCCCGCCGTAAACCCCGGTGGGGTGACGGCTCGAGGGGGTTTCCACATGTTAAAAAAAAAAGGGTTTGATTCAAGTTTTCCTTCTTTTTGTAATGATGTTATCTTGCATACTTTGTTCCCATAGTCGCCTTTTACGATACCCACGGGATAAATAAGGATGGTAACACTATGTACCTATACTTAATCCGTCACCACACGTACGTTAAAACTATTATCCGCATCAAAATGTATCTTTCTCGTGTGTGTAGTCAAAAGCATGTATTGAAGGATATGTGTGTATAAATAGTGAAATAGTAGTAACTTAAGACATCTCACATACGACAGCCTGATTCCAAATTGGGTAGAATACTAGTATATGTGAACAAGAAATGAAAAGATCTTCTTAAATAATACAGCTTTTTATTAATGCATCTAGATTAACAAATAGCTGTTACTTGTATAAAATATTACTACAGGGTGCATAGTATTCCTACCAAAAAATTAGGGCCCCAAGCCAACCTCACTTGCAAGTGGCGCACCTGCTTATCGACGGACCAGGCTATGGTAAAAAAAAATCTCGATTAGCAGCAATAGACGCGTCACCTACTAATGGGACCAAGATATTGTAAAAATAGACATTTAGCACCTCTGTCGACCCCCCTGGGAAAACAGGCGTGATTTTATGTATATCTTTAAAGTTAATTACTGCTAATTCTCAGGAATTCAATTCAAAATGATTCTGACTTTTAAAGTATCGTCATACCCAAAATATTTTGCAATATCAACAAGGACAACTTAACAATTTTATCCGCCTGATATCCTAATAACTTTAGTTGATGATCGATCGTCCGTAACATAATTTGTTGAGATCAAGACCCTCAGTAATTAGGAATACAATATAAGGAGAAGGAACGTAGAGAATCCGAAATTTTTAATGAAAATATTTTACGATTTTTCGCCTTCAGTTACTTTTTACGAACAACTAGCTGTCCCTTGAATAATCTTTTTCCCTATTTAGAACATTTTCTATTGATATTCAGATATTGTTGGCTTGTAGCGTGATATTAAAAAGTCTTCTACAATAAATGCCCTGTGTAATATCTAGATATTTGCCAATTCGAACCGATTGTTTCAAGCTAAAGCACGCTAAGCCAAACACACAAACTTTTTAACTTTATACTATTAGCATAAATTTAAACAAACCTTCATTATAAACATTTAAATTATACTAATGAGACATGATTATAATAATTAGCATATTAACTTAATATATAGTAAATTAATTATCTTGTTGTTTGATATCGAACTATCTTGATTATATTCGTCCGTTAAGCCCTGTAAAGTTGGCGAGAGTTTATGGCATCTAATACTGTAGCCTTGTGAATAAAATGTAGTACAGTACAGTATACAGTGTTTTATATAAAAGAGTTCTTGTTTACATACTTCTCGATACCTGCTTCTTTACGCGCTACTTATCAACGTCTCATACTAGCTGACCCCCGCAAACTCGTATGCGTTTGCTTTTGTCCAGAGCATGATGTTTTACAACGGGTACAATTTTAATTAACATAAAAGAGGTTATAGCGAACCAATCTTGGCGACTTTTTTCTAGAACTTTTAAAGGAGAATAATTCTTTTATAAATTATTTTTGCAAAACTTTTTCTGTTTTCGCAGCGCAACAGAGCAATGAAAACTCACAAGAGGAATAACTTTACCCCGTTTTGACAACCTTTTTCATTAATACGCCGCGCCTTTTGGTAGCAGTGCAATGATATATAGCCTATGACTTGCCTCGACAACTGGGCTATCTAACACTGAAAGAATATTTCTAATCGGCCTAGTAGTTCAGGAGAATAACGCGTTCAATTAAACAAACAAAAAAACATCAACTTTATAATATTAGTAAAGATTTGTGATAAGTACGTGATAAATTTGTCATGATCATCAAAAGACTTCTGTCTTTTCCTTGTCTTATTTGAGGTCAGTAAGTGCAATACACATAGCCTACAATATGACATTGCAGAGAGTTTTTATTGTTATTATATTATGTTATATGCCAAGTGATTAAAAGTACTTAATTAGATCCGAGTTCCCAGACGTTCGTGAGAATTATCAGATAGAATACATGTCCGTATTTAATGCTAATTTTGCAAATAATATCCTTGCAAATATTATTAAATCTCACTATATTTTAGTGCATTCTTTATAAGTTATATATAATAAACTTATATTTTGCTAATAGACCTCAAATTAACATTTTTTTTTCCGTCTCTAGTCTTTTAGCCTTGATATTTTAAAAGAGTAGGCTAATCACTCGTAAGCAAAATATAAATAAATAATTCAAGGCTTCTGTATTTATAAAACAGATTGAAACACTCATAATTACAACATTACAATTGATAAAGTGATTACCACGGTAGTGCCATGCTATGCTATCGACCTGAGTGATACGCAGCGGAGAAAACGGTTCTTTTGAAAATTCACAAAAAAAAACAAATGTAGTATCCACGTAAATTGTTTAGCATATCGATATCATTAACTTTAATTTGTTGTGAATCTCATTAGTAATTGTAATAAATTCACTAATAACCTTCGAATATCATGTTGCGTGATTAAGGGAGAGTAGAAATCAATGTTAATCAATCAGATATCAAGTCTGTTTTATTCTTAAAATAGATAATCTTGCTTTGTTTGTTTGCTATTGTAATTACTTTAACAAATAAGTGAGACAGGAGACTGGATGCTTAACTGAACTTGACTCTTGGCCTCTCGGTTGGTATTCTGTGAGAGTGTAGTACTGCCCCGGGCGATCCGACCCGTTCGTGCTAAAATCAGCGTGATTCTACTACTATGTTGTAATGTCAAACAAGCTCTTTGGCTTTTAAACAATAATAAATCAAAACTTTAACCTCATCTATTAATAATACGTATCTATTAGTAATATAATATTCATTAGCTTATTTTGGTCCATAACTGCTCCGGATATTAATGGACTAACAATGAACTACAAATGGCAATCGTGATCCGACTAACCTTGCTACGAAAATTAATACTTCACTTACAAATATTAAGAAACTATAGCGAATAGGACCAGAAATGTGGATCACTGATGCGGCCTTCACGTTCGCTAATAACAGTGGGATAGTGAATACAATCAGATTGTTATACCCTGGGTGGCAAACGTGACCTCGGTTTAAATTCACATTGTTGCTAAAACAAAGAACGGGTCAAAAGTCAAACTGCGAAGGCACTGTATTAGTAAGGTTATAATTTGTAAATGTTAAGTTAACGTACGTTTAAGCATTTGGAACTAAAATTTACTTTATATTTTGTCTTCTTTCTTTAAAAGATAACTCCCGCACTCGGAATCAATTCAGTGTCGCGGGGGACTATACAAACGTACAAGTGACGGACAAAAGAACAATTTGTGGATAACACAAAGTGTTGTCCCATGTGACGTTTGAACCCTCAACACTCAGCGCGGTAGAAAGTGGCGAGGTGACCGCTTAAACCACTACGCCATCCGTGCAGTCTATTTTTTGCCTAAATTGAGTATTATATGTTATGGTTGCAGCCAGCAAATTCTAGTAGCATCGGTCCCAAGAACTCCCGTAACATGTTTGCGCGGGATGTTAGATTCAAATGTTAACGAATTCTTGACCCACCCTATATAAAAGTTTAGATATTTACATGTCTATGCTGATGTATATTATGTGTTACGACTACTACAAGACGATACGGTATGCTACGATGTGACTAAAAATATCACTTTTAAACAAAATAAAAATTGATTAGTGGTAAAAACGACAGCTTTTACACTACCACTAATTTTGGTCTCTTAAAGATAGCAATGTAGATGTATTAATCTGTGTCTGTGTTAATAGTCCAAGGATTTAGATGGGTAGCTTATCGTAACTATAAAAATGTAAGAAAGCAAATAAATAAAAATGTAATCGTAAATATTAAATGATATAAATTGTTAATTAAATTGTTATGAGTTTTTAGACATCCTACTAACATGTTAATTTCTTTAAAATACCCATAAAAGAGGACAAAATAGGCAACTTAGAGGCAAGCTCTCTTGCTTTAAGTTTAAAAAGACCATATCACTTGTAAGCATGTCAAATATAGGTCAAACATAGAACGCAACTGGTTTAAGCCCCACCTAGTACAATACCAACTCGAATACCCACCTATTTTTAATTAGTAGAATTAATAACTGATAATTATTGAATTGCAATTACAAAAAGAAATTAACACAATTCCTTTGTGAATAAAAATGACCGAATGGCCGAAGTAGCCAAGCTATTTAAAGTGATTAATTAATAGAAGATTTTATTATGAGATATTAACTTACTTATTTAATTTAATTGGTATACAAGCAAATGGTGATTCTCAAATATTTCATATCTAACAGCCATAAAATCTTTATAGTATTTTTAGACTATTATAAACACACAAAGATGTATAAGTTTGAAAAATATGGTTTCAAAGTCACGAGAGCAATAAAATTAATGCAGTTTGCTATGTATTATAACAAACAGATTGACTATTAAATTACATACATCCTTTTTTGTAAATAAATACATATTATTCATAGAAAATAGTTAATCACCGAAAAAAATAATTGCAGATCACACAAACATTAGGTCCAACTTCAAATACGCCGTCGAATACGTAGCATCATTGTGCCACTGAGGTATTGAATTAATTTTGCATTTTAATATTAGTCCGTTTTGAAGATTCAGCACTCTAAGCAATGAGCTCTCAGAGCATAAGGAAACGATTTTCATGTAAATTTGTGATCTTTCAAGTCCAATATTCAATTATTTATTACAAAATGTCCTAAGCGATCTGCCTATCCCATATTTTATTCCTGAAATGTATAATTAAACCAAAATCAAATTAAAATTAATCGTTCTCTTACTTACACTCCTTTAATTTTCATTGGAAAATTATCACTATTTTCTTAGCAGTTAGGTTGAATATCTATTCCTAAAAAAGCCCTGACTGTTACACTTACAGGTCAATGTTCCGTTGCAAAATTCCTCAACCAATTCTTACCTAATCGAAGTGACGACCTCATTTTTAAGTTGATGAAAACCATTTTCAACATTATACCAAGCCTAATTTTCTTGAAAATACAGTACAAAATGTAATTCTACTTAAATTTTAATCATTAAAGCATCACCGCGATGAACGAAACGCTTCGTTAGGTAAAAAATTAAATTTCGCATGTAATACGATAATTATGTATATTTGAAACATTGTCGGAGATTGCTTTGATAAAAGTTACTGCAACAATTTGCAGCTTCACTGTAGGTTATTAAGATTTTTAAATGTTTTAATTGCATATAACGTGTATTTTTAGTATTACTAAATATGAAGACAGTTTTAGTAGGCTTTAGATTCTTAACTTTTTTTTTATTTCATTTTAAGAGCTTGCCGAAGTGAATCTACTCTACCTGATGAAAAACATGGATAGAATCCCAGAGTTGTATTCACCATACTCACTGTGAGTACAGGCAATGCAGTATGGTGACCCACACTATGGTGACCCAATTAAGTACTTTTTCACGCCTCGTTTGGGGACATAAAAGGCATGACAGTCATCATGACATTATATTGCATTCACCACGACAACTGTCACCCCTGCATCAATGGGCCTCCGGTCTCACACTCACGAACGAAACACGACAGCACGGATGCTGCCGTTTTAGGTTGATCTTTTGTGGGAGGATAGTACTGCCCTGCCACAGCGTGGCTCTACTACCTACAAAATAACAATGTAACTATGTATAACAAGTTCCATTTAGTGCCATCAATCAACTGTATGCATAGTCTCAACATGTTATATAAATTTCGATATTAAATTTATAAAGTAATCAAGACAAACAGTACCGCATTTAATATTCCGTATATATGTGTCACAGGTAAACTCCGAAGCTCCGGCACTCCTAAGTTGGACTGGTCAATCCTCAGGTCTAACTTAATGAATTAGTCAAAGCTCAAACACGTTAACTTTTTCGGCCTTTGAATAAGGAATTTCCACCAAATCTAATTTAAATCAGTCTTCCTACGAAGAGACTGCGCATCAAACTTTGACCATAACATACATATATATAATTCCCGACTAAGTTATTACTTTTTAATCAAAGTAGTTTGATACAGTTCACTGCTGGCTAGGCCTAACATGCACCATGGAACCTGTTAGTTTTTTATGTAACTATAGCATTTACAACTCAATGAATTTCAATCAGCACACACCTGAACAATCTATTCTAAGGTACCAATAAATTCAAGCCTTAGAAACAAACAGTGTATTGAATTACACCGATATGTAGTATTTATGGTAGAATTAATCAAGGGGTCTATTTAAGACGTCACTGAGGAGCAATCAATTAGGCACACCCTATTTCGGAACGCGGCCCTTTTAGACTAACAACATAAATACATTTTGTGACCTACTTAGCAGGCACCACAATTTCAATGCATAGGGTATATTTAATTTAGGAATGGAGGAAGGAGAATTTTATTGAGAATGTGTTTACTTTAATTTGGTCTCTCTGATTTTATACAAAACACATGTCATTAGAATTTAGAATGACAATTAATGTACTCTTCGTATCTGACGTATTAAGAATACAAAATGTCACCACCCATATTCTTTTCGTGGGTGTTATAAGATACGACTAAGCAAACAAAATATGCAGTACAACTACAAAGAAAAGGAAAACTTGAAACAAATATTCTACCAATCCGTCTGGTCAGCGTGGTATAGTAGGTCAAAACCTCCTTGCAAGACATATGTCTATCACTGGACTGTTAACATGCAAGATGATGAGGATGATGATGGTGGTGATGATTAATCTACTTCTCGTACACTTAACGGCATAATATAATTCACTCACTATTAAGTTTATTTAAATTTAGGAAAGATGCATAATATATTTAAAAATAAACACACTTTAGCAGCTAACCGAAGGTACCAAAAGATTTAACTTGGGTTATGACACAGTATCTTCGTTTGAAAATTATATACTCGTACTAAGGTATGCAATCAAGCCAATTTATCTTATATTTATCTAATATACAAATCTCGCTTTATTCATGAATGGATGACACGTGTAATCATTTAATGCTTTAGCCATATTCTGACTGACCTTTTACCTAATACATAGATATGGCCACTTGTATTATTAAATGGGTTTGACTGCATAAGATTAATGACAATTAACAATTTAGTTAGAAGATCATAATTGCAAAATACATTTTACAATCCTATAATATCACATTCTATTAGTAATGTTAGAAATGTGAAAGTATGTGAGGATATATAGATGTTTCTTACTCTGTCACGCAAAAACTACTGTACAGATTTAGATGAAACTTGACTATAATATAGTTTATATGTCAGAATAACACATAAGCGGATAATAATATGTATAATATGTCAGAATAACATATATTACCTACCGCGTTAAACGGCATACAAGCACACGGAGATTAAGATTTAAAATATGAAAAATCTATTTTTAATCTATATTTTTATTTATTCTATTCTAATAATATAAAGGTTCAAGATATGTTTGTTGATTACACTTATTTTTGGCGCTTTCATTCGAATTAAACAGATTTAAAATTTGATTGTTTTTTAAAGAATTGGTTCCAAGGTTTTTTAGGAACGAAATAATTACTCATATACATGATTAAGTAGTCGTACACTACAATTATTAATTTCTTCAAGCACTTATTTAGTTACAAACTAGACAGAACCTGTTATGTTTACAATAGAAAGCATAACACCTAGATACTAACCAAATGTTCTACCTACCGATAATAACCATAATCGTGCCTGTAACACAATAGGCACAATCATGGTTATTTGTCCTATTTAGAAATCAAACATATGACTCAGTGGTCAGAAATCTAATTATAATCTTTGATTTTTTTATTTTTCAACACTTACAGATATAACGTATAAAATCAAGTAAATACAACATTATTTGTGTATAGAAGTGTATTGACTTTTGAGATTATTTTTACTAGAGAAATAAGAGGTTAAACTGCTAAATAAACCGTGTCTTACCACGAAAGTTATGCTTTACGTATAAGGAAGCGGGTAAGGTTAGCTAAGCTCGTTAAGCAATCTTTGTGGGAGGCGGTGAGACGAAAGACATTGAATTATATGGAATATTTTACTAAATGACATACTTATATATAGAATCGCAATATGCTACTTATATTCTGCACAGGTCCGCTGGTCATCACGGACCAGTGGACCTGTGTAGAATGTGTATTTGAAAATGAGAGAAATTTTTAGGATTCAGTAGTATTTTTAGTTGCTAGTAGGCGTATATAGTATATATAATGTATAGTGTACTATTGGATGTTGGTCTATCGTAAGAAAGGATTTTGACACACTACAGGGTGGGCCAAGAAGTAGGTAACATTTGAATCTAACTGAATATGCATGTGAAAATGTTACGGGAGTTCTTGGGATCGATGGTACTGGAATTTGCTAGCTACAATCGTAATTCATGGTTTCAACAAGATGGAGCTACTTGACACACATCCAATGAGTCCCTGCCGGTGGTCAAAGACATGTTACCCGAAAAGCTGATATCCAGACGAGGTGACATTCTTTTTATGGGGTTATTTGAAGAATCGTGTCTACATCAATAAACCAAATACACTACATTAGCTAAAAGAAAAATCCGCGAAGAGACGTGGTCTCTTTGCCGAAGAGCATTCGAAAATGGTGTTCGCGTAGAAGAGGGCACACGTTGAAACGGTGGTCATTTAGACAATTTCATTCTTAAAAAATAATTTCCAACTAATTAGTTTTCTTGTAAATAAACAATCTTATAATGTCTCAAATGATTTTTTTTTAAGTTTTTTTGAAAGGTTGACTAATTCATGGCCCACCCTTTACAAAATTCTCGCCAGACGGGTTGGTATAGAGTTGCAATGTTGTTATATTGCATTATTTGCTCCCTTAACCGGCTCTTACATCACCCGAGATTAGCAGGAGTGCTATTACAAAATTGGTAACATCGCTTTTATGATTGTATTTTTAAATTCGTATTCTTGTTTGCCTAAATTCGTGTATTTTTTAATGGTAATGAAAATTGAAAATAAAGAGAATATGAAAATTGGCTAAAGAAGTAGATAGTTTTAGTAACAGTTGGCAATAACAAATCTTAAAGTTTTTAAATGAAGTAAAACGATTCTTAACAACTCACAAAATGCAACTAACTTACTTGTTGAAAATAAACAACTATGTACTAACAAGCACTTAATACAAAGCAGTTGTAATTAGTTATTCTAAAATACATAATGGTTGCCTTTAAAACTGCATAAAATTTGTGTGGAAGTAGGTACTCTCTGACACACTTAGTAAAATTAACGAGGAACGAAGTATGTAACACTTTATTGTAAGAGCCGAAGAATTGCCCGATGGAATCCATCATGTTAGAAGTTTATAAAGTAGTGACAAGGCTGTGACACGGATGGAATTAAGTGGAAATAACTTACGGACACGTTCTTAGTGTCGATATTCGACTAACGAATGTAAACTTGTTATTAGTTATACGATTAATGGTCTGCACAGACAAGACACAATTGCTAACAGAATGTCCGCGGTGTGCTTTTATTATCACTCTCATTAGGTTGCACTTTGTCTGTGTATGCCGTACGGTGACGTAAGATATTGCACGGATAAAGTGCAACCTTATTACTGTATTAATAAGAGCGCGCCGTGGCAATGTTCACAAGTGTTTGTCGTTTGCGCAAGCAGTATGGCTCAATCCCTTAATCAGTGTATTGAAGTCCTCTGGTACTGTAATTTTTCCCCAAATAGTGTAATTGGACAGAGGAGGACGACGTATAACGACATTACAGTGTACCGTAACACTATTTTCTATCAATAAATGTAATCATCATTATATATTTCTTATAATGTACCTTGTCGAATTATAAACGTAATTTAATTCTACTCAGTCCAATCGACAGACCGTATATAGCCAGCTATTTTTATCGCATCGAATTCATTACGATTTAAATTTACACACTACGAGTATTACATTCAGATGTACCTATTTTTCTTAGAAAGCGGTCCACCTGATGCAAAATTATTTGTTTTACACAGAAAATAAACAGATTAAATTAATATTAGATCAGTAAGTCTGAATCTAATACTGAATTATACTAGTATAAATGTTATTCTGATCGTAAAAACTAAACACAATTTTCTAGAAAATGGATACACGGAAATTGTATGCTTTCTACTTAAAACCATTTTGTGGTTGAACTACGGAAAGTGTTACGTAACGAGGCTCAACTAAGATTCAATTTCCATTTGACATTACATTGCGGTGTTACAATATTAGTAAAAGTGTCTTCAACATTTACAATGAGTAATAAATTTCTCATTTTTATTTATAACCGTTTGTCGATCGACCCTTATGAAAATTAGAGAGTTCTTTTGGCGTCGTTTTATCGAAGGCTGTAGTACTACTATTTTTAGTAGTCCGTTACCGAAGATAGGTCTCTCCTTAGACAGGAAGTGTTGGTCTACTATAGGATGGACCATGAATTAGTTAACATTTGAAAAAAATTGATAAGAAATAACTATTTTATAAAAATTGTTTATTTACAAGAAAGCTAATTGAAATTTATTTTTAAAAAATTACATCGTATAAATTACCAAAATTCCGACGTGTGCACTCTTCTAAGTCAGGAATGAAATTTTCGAATACTAAAGAGACCGCGGGTCTCTTTACCGACGAGTATTCGCCGACATCTCTTTGCTGATTTTTCTTTTAGTTGACGTAGTATATTTGGTTTATTGATGTAGACACAATTTTTCAAATAACTCCATAAAAAGAAGTCTGCTGTTTATAAAACTGGCCTTCTGGGTGGCCATGGGATGTTGTCTCGTCTATCAAACAGCCTTTCCGAAAACATGTCTTTTACCACCGACAGGGACTCATTGGACGTGTGACAAGTGGCTCTATTTTGTTGAAACCCTGTGTTACGATTGTAGCCAACAAATGCCGGTAGTATCGGCCCCAAGAACTCCCGTAACATATTTGTGCGGGTTGTTAGATTCAAATGTTAACGAGTTCTTGGCTCACCCTATATAAATCGTTGACCAGACGGTTTGGTATAGGGTTTGTGTCAAGTTTTCTTTCTTTTTGATGTGCTGTGGTCTTGCATAGTCGAACAGAGTTGGTGATAATCTATACGGGTATTCTTCCTATTAAAAGTATATTTTTTATAAGAGTAACATACATATATAAAATCATACTTGTTTCCCCGGAGGGGTAGGCAGAGACATATTAAACTCTCACTTTACGCCCGTGTTTTGGTCCCATGTAGTGGGTGGCGAGCCTACTGCTGCTAATAGGAATATTTTGTTTGCGAGGACGAGCTGCTGATCGACGGACGAGGGTCTGCCTCGTCCGTCGATTAGCAGGTGCATCAATTGCAATTGAGGTCGATATAGATGGTAGTTCTTATTCCCGTCTAAATTATTTCAGATGTAATGTAAAAGGTATCTGACTTTGATGCTATGTCCAATCCGGTTGGGTAAAATTAATGATTGCTATGCATTTATTTGCATTAAATATACGTTGAGCCAGTAGATTCTTTGTGTTACGTAATTATTATGGACTTGCGTAAATTTATTTCCTTAACTGTTACTAATAAAAAAAGAAATCTAATGTAATATAGTTATGAAGAATTTATATTGTTTTTTGATTTCATCTTCAAACAAAAAGGTGATTAGCAAAATGGATCTCATAAGAAGAAAAAAATTATTTATCATCGGAACCTAAGAGATTCAATAGAATAGAATATGGATGGATGGATAATAATGGATATGGCAGCTGCTACTGACGTGGGCAACAAAGTCTGTATCTTCAATGATATCATTATGAAATTATATGACACGCTCCTATTAGGAGAGTAAAATCAAATGCACCCGACACTTTAGATATCGGAGGAGGTCCGAACTGTTAGGAGAGGAAGGGACCAATCCAGTCAAAGATTGACTGGATGAGAATGCCCTGGGCATTAAGTGCGCCAATATCCAAATGTGCCCTACATTTGTACGCCAGTGGTATAAAGTTTAAAAATAAAAAAATAAATAAAAATTACACTCCAATAAAAAAATAAGATCATGAGATAAAGTACATTATAATAAAAGTAGCGATTTCAAATTTAAATTTTGCATTTTAAATATAAGTTGGCTATCAAAATGGATCTGTCTTGAGAATTTTGCCGCGGAATAAAAAGTAGGTCGAGTTACATTGAGATCTTAAGATATCTTTAAGATCTCAAATTAAATCCAACCTACTTATTATTCCCTAAAATAAAAAAATCTATTCATCTTTAGCTAGTGTCAATCAGGCTGTGGTAGTGTAGTATATTGGTGTGCATTAAAAACAGTGTGTAAATATTTATAGTTTTAATGAAGTTCAACCTCTTCAAAGACGAAAGCGATATAATGTATATTATGGATTAACAACATATAGTAACACTACGAGAAAACAGAAAATTATATCAAATTACGTAAAGAAAAGTACTTCTGGAGCGTTGTTTAGTTATTAATTTACCTAACGACTCTTATAATAGTGACAAAATTGCTAAAAAATAGAATTAATGTTGTTATAATGCCTTACAAGTACTTCTACTATCATTATGATATTTTAATGTTTCTTTCTTAAAGCAAATAACTTAGTGAGACCTTTTCTCACGTAGGTAGTGACACTTTCACTCAAACCTTGCATTATATGTGTTGTTATAAATTAAATAGATTATTATAACCTTTTTATTACGTTTTCCCTTTAAAAACATTACAGATGACAGTATTTTTTATGAAACTAAAGTATTTAATCTGCGCTGACTACTGGTTGGAATTTTTTGTAGCTACCGAACGCCTTAAACGAAAGATGCCTATTTAAAAGTAAGATTCATGGATTAGTTGCTCAGAATTCGGTGTCAGAAACCTTATTAAGTTTTGCTTCGTCTGTTCTCGTTTTATTTAGATTTAACGTTAATATCATATAAATGCCACATGATGATATGAAATATAGTAATATATGACATATAGTCGGATAAATATTTGAACACTTTCTTCTAGGAAATAGTATAATTTTTCTGCATACGTGACAATACGTTAACAAAATTTGAAAATGCTATATTTAAACTTAAGATTAATTATATACTTACAAACACATAATGCGCTTAAATATTTAACTAAAAGATTAGCTAATTAATCCACTTCCTAAATGTATATTAATCTCACATATCATTGATGCAGGGGTGACAGTTGTCATGGTAAATGTGTGCTATACAATGCTACGCTGACTGTCATGTCTGTTACGTCCTCAAGTGATGCGTAAAAAATCGTAATAAGCCGCCACAGGGTGGGTCACCATACTGCATTGTCAGCATTCGCAATGAGTATGGTGACTACAACTTTTGCATTCTATTCATGCTTTCCATCAAGCAGAGTAGAGTCACTTTGACAGGCAGTTAAAATAAATAAATAAATAGATTAAGTTTATCATTTCTGTCAATTATGGTTACTCTTACTTCGACTCCTATTGCAAGTAGAAGAGACAAAGTGTTTTTTTTTTACAAATGTTTGTTAAATATTTATTTACTTACTTTTATCAAAAAAAATAAATAGAAATCAAATTAAAAACAAAAAAAACATCACGTAAACGAATTACCAATATGTTTTCCCAATAACCAGTGGTGCGTGTTTACTTAAGTACCTAATTGTCCGGGGATTTATTGAGGCACGTAGAAGCCACAACAAATTGAGCTCTAAAGTAGTTGTGGAACTTTGGGTTCATCCACGTCGTTGCGTCCTTGTGATTCTATCTCTTAGATCGACCTGTTAATTTTATAGTTAGTGGGCATGACTCCAAAGTCCTTTATACTATTACAAACTATCGTTAAAGTGTTCACTTCTCACCTAAGACACATACTAAGACACGATGAGTTATTCTATATCTTGTCCGTATAGTGATGGATCTAGAATACGGAGCTGGCCAAAGCTGTTCGTTCTGTAAGTGGTGAAAGATCCGGCTAAGACACTACGTAGAAAAATATAATAAGGAAAATTTGAAACAAACCCAATATCAATGCGTCTAGTCTACTTTATAAAGTAGGCCAAAACCTTTCTAAAGAAAGGCCTATATGCGGTTGTGGTTACGTGATTTATTCAGTCAGGTTGTGATTTATGTATACTCGTAGACGGGGCCACTAATTAGTGTATATTTGAAAAAAAAATATATAAAAACCATTAGATATATCAAAAAAATTGTTTATTTACAAGAAAGTTAATTAGTTGCCATTTGTTTTTTTTAAATAACATTGTCTAAATGACGACTATTTCGACGTTGCACTATTCTAAGCGAGCACCGACATTTTCGAATACTCCTCGGCAAAAAGAGACCGTGAGATCGCCGACATCTATTCGCTGAATTTTTCTTTTAGTTGACGTAGTGTATTTGGTTTATTGATGTAGACACGATTCTTCAAATAGCCTCATAAAAAGAAGTTTGCTGGAGATAGATCTGGACTTATGGGTGGCAATGGAATGTTGTCTCTTCTGGAACTCAGCTTTTCGGGAAACATGTCTTTGACCATCGGCAGGGACTCATTGGATGCGTGTCAAGTGGCTCCATCTTGTCGAAACCATGTGTCACGATTGTAGCCAGCAAATTGCAGTAGCGTCGGTCCCAAAAGCTCCCGCAACATCTTTGCGCGGGCTATTACCATAGATTCAAATGTTATCGAATTCTTGGCCCATCCTATATAATATGTAAGCCGAAATAAGTGAGTTTAACAGCAGTCTAGTTACCAGTGCTTCAGATGTGTCAAGCCATTATTAGTTTGAGTAGGATTATCTAAGAGTACAATAAAATTAATTTCGTGATAAACACGTTTTGTTAATTGAATACCAGTTACGTCGTAATGATCTTATGAATGTCATATAAGGTATTCGATAAAAATACTTCAATTATAGTTTGCTCGTAATAATAGTTTGTAGTTCTTTTTCATGTATGTGTTAATCCAAGACACAGTAATATGTGATGCAAATCTCATTCGAATCTATTCAGTGCTTACCTCACAATTATGTCCTAACTACTTAATGATTTTAATATTCTTGGATGTCAACATTTGATATATTAGTAAAGATTTTACTTTGAAATCATTAAAAATGTTTTTGAAACATGACCACGCAGGCAATATACGAGTATATATGTATTTGTATCCTATTCGCTAACAGATAATATAAAACACGGTATTTTTATTTTTAAAAATTAAAGTTACTCACGTTTTTTTAGTAAATAAGATGAAGATTGACTTATATAATACATAAATTATTTAAATTGCTCCTTCTTTCCATTCCTTGGTTACCTTTAAGAAATTACTTTTGGGTAATAAGGTCTTATATTTACATATCTAGTTATAAATTCTCTTTATATCTCTCAGGTTTGCAATAAAGTAATTTCTTTTATTATAATTGTTACGTATTTAAACCATAATTTGATAATACTCACAATTTATTTTTTTGCTTCGCTAATATTTCCAACGAACTGTAACAGTTTTGATCAATGCTGTTCTTGATGGATCAGTAGATGCATATAACAATTTTATACTTAACAAATAGCGGTTTGTTTTAACTGAAATACCATAAAAGTGAAAACTAGAAGACGCAGCATCAACAAAGAACAATTAGATAATAGCAGAATAGGCTTAAATAAAAAAATGGCGTTCCGAAAACTGATAGATACACATTGATCCGTAAGTTTTTTATAAATCCATTATAAGAGGTTAGTTGACGATCACATGGGCCGCTAAAGATTATTACTTTGATTAATTATAAGAACGGAATGTGGCGCGTGCGCAAACACTATTAACATTTACAATCATACTTCCCACAGAAATAACATGACACAAATTTATTTGTTTTCACTTAAGTTTCGCTTTCGTTTGAATGCTTAATATCATTTCATTTATGTAACGAATATCTATAGTGTAGCATAAAAAGAAATTTTTGAATGTCGAATATTTAAAGTCTATTTTCAAACAATCTGGATTAATGCATGTGAACGTGAACAGATAGTAGTAGACTTTATGGGATCGTAAAACTCGAGTACTGTCAACTTATTGACTACTTTATGATACTCTGACGGTTCTCTTACATGATGGCCCAGTGCTGGACCAGTTTGATGGCTATGTGATGGTTGAAACGCAACTACAGGGCGGCGAAATTCAGTTTGTAATCTCGATGTTGTAAGAGATGGGCGTTTCAGCATTTGCCACTGTCAATATATCTATACAACGCATAGTTTTATTTTGTTAATGTGCACAAGAATAAAGTTTAAATGATCGCCACGCGCCATTTTCTACTGCGCTGAATATTATGAGAAAGTACATCATGTTGAGGAGTCATTAGGTCCTTTACATTGAAAATGTTACCTACTCTATATAAGATAGAATAGTGGAGATACTTATGTATGCATGAACCATAAATCCTACCTTAACCCCTTAGGATTAAGGCTTTAAGTTCCAAACTCTGGGCTGTTATCGAGTATTTCTATCATCAAAAAAGCTCCATAACACTTTTTAACCCTACCTGGGAATCGAACCCAAGACCTCTCGATAGGTAGTGGCATACACTAACCACTAGACTAATGAGGTAATCGTCTACTTGTATACACAGTACGAATACAGAAAGTATCTAAATATGCTTTCGTGTTTGAGGATTCATGATGTATAAAAATTTGAATATGTCTCAGAGTCAAATATTTATTATATTTTTCTTTAGATTAACCCTATCATTTTCATGGCAACAAAGTATAACATGTACTCGTATTTGCAGTGCAGTGTAGTGTGGAATATTTACCATAATATTTTCGTAAACATTCATAGAAACACTCACAACATAGCAATATTTATCGTTAGATTCTTTCTAGAATTGTGAGGTCGTAGCATAAAATCCTAAACTGGCCAAACAACATTAAATTCATATGTAGTAATAGGCGTTGCAAATGTTTGACAACATTCATTCGGCTATTCAGGATTTCTGATAAGTGTGTCACCATTTAACGGTAAACGCTAAGATCAAATAATTCAAGTGATTCATACTTAGTGATAACTTTTAATGGAATTCCATCTGGCAATATATTAGATACAAGTATTGTGTAAACTGCGTCGGTGACGTAGTGGTAGCGAATGCGACTGTTGTGCTTGAGGTCTTGGGTTCGATTAACAATTTGTGTGATCTGCAAATATTTGTTTCGAAATATAGGTGTTTACTATAAATAATATATATGAATTAAGAAAAAAAGATATGTAATTATTCTATCAGTCAATCTAGCTGCCATAGTAAAAACTCTGCTTAATTTGAAGCTAGATGGCGCTGTGTATCAGTTGTCCGAAATGTTTATGTATTTATTAATCTATAAATTGGTCTTATTATAACGCACCAGATCCTCGTAAATTGTGTGAGTCACTAATGTTAGCCAAATGTTTGACTAATATTCGGCGCCGACAGTTCAAAGACGTCACGTCGACGTTACGAGCGACGCCAAAATGATGTTACGCTAGAAAAGTTACAGTTCTGTTCTCATTATGCTTTGAACGAATGGCTCAGTTATTAGTATTGCTTAAATTTAGTGTAAAAGTCTTCAAAAGTTAACCTCGAAGAAACTTTACTTTCAGATCTCGTTTGAAGCATATCGTTATAATAATGTACTCGCCCACGCTGTTATGTAGTGTGTGGAGCGATTAGTCTAGTTTAGAGCTTTCGATGGCTTTGGCTTATCACAGTCGAGTTCACTCTGGGTCTTTTCCATGTAACCAATAATCTTTCAAGATTCTTGTCTTCTCACAATTTCATCAAAGTATTCATGAATTTTATATAGACACAGTTAAGATTACAGTCAGCTGTTTTTAATATTCATGTTTTAAGTAACTTAAATAAATTTTGGTACTTCTAAAATATTCTCCAAATAAACAATATCTCTTTATGGGTCTTACTCCTCTTACTGCTCTTTTTCTGTTCAGCCGAAAGACGTCCACTGCTAGACGTAGGTCTTTCTTAAGTTTTGTCACAATAACTGATCCTGCGCTGCCCCTATCGCACTTAACGACACGCGCTAATGACCACAAAAAAAAAACAAACATGAAAGTCCATAAATTGCTTAGTATTACAACAAGAATGTTACAAATTCAAGCTTCTCATTTGCAACCGGTAAAAATAGGAAGTCATCAAAATTGTACAGCTTCAATGTTGGTAATAACTAGTTTAAGAAACTTCTAAGTATGTATATGGAAAGTATATATTACTTTAACGCGATACCGGTGTGGATACGTTATGGGGCTTTGAATATATTTATTTCTTGTGCCAAGTAATTTCCTGTCATGCATTCTGTCACGGCAATTACTGATAGATATTTCATTATCATTTAAACCAGTATGGTTACTAAACAGCTTATACAGTAAGTAATTTAGTATTGAGATGTTAAACTAAGCTTGTAAATGATTAGATTTTATTAAGAATACTTTACAAAACTTAGCTAACATCACATCTACAGTATTTATTGTCTATTGATAGACATAGACCTCTCTTTAATATAAAAAACAACAAATTCTCGTACATCTATCCGAGGCCTCTATTAAAAAGCTAAATTAATGTCGTGCAAGATATTGAAATCTGTTTTCAATAAGTTGTGATGTTTAATATATTGCATAATTCTTCATTTTGAAATGTGTTTATATATGACAGAAATATCTCACAGACTTGAGGAGTCTTAACTTATTTCTCTTTAATTTAAATTAACAGTTCTCTTTGATTTTACTCTTTGTTTTTTGATACGTATCCTGGAATGTATTCTTCATATAAAAATCACAGTTCATATAATACGCTAATATGAGTATAATAAATCCTCTTTTTTTTGGTCACTAAATCGAACGGTCGTTGCGAGTGCAATGTGATAAAAATAAATCATCTCCGTCTATGAAAAAAAGAAGACTTTTTACTTTTAGAGGATATTTGGTTAATCGACTGTGATTTATTACAGTCTGATGCAATATTATCATATTATCACCGTCTTTAGCTGTTTGCAAAGTCATAAATTATGATACACATGCAAATTTCATTTTGTTTGATAATTTTTATATTTATACTATCTAAAACAGAAAAAAGGCGCAAAAACGGTTGAAAAATCAAACCTGAATTTTTATGGTACTTTGTTTGTATGTTTGTTATGCTTCTACCCTTTAATTGCTGGTCTAATAATCATGAAACTCTAAAAATACGCTTCTAAGTGTGCAGAAACTTTGATATCTAAATTTAGAAAATAAAAAATATAAATACCATACATTGCTGGTGCAATATCTCACCTAGTTTTCATCTTTTTAAGAGAACTTTTGCATTCCTACTGGTAGTGATAAGCAGAAAAATTCAAATATCCCCGCCAATGCTTTCAGTAGCGATTTATGGAGTAGAAGATTCCATATATCTCCACCGGTGGCGATAATTGGAAAAAGTTCTAAGGATCCCTACTAGTGGCAATATTTTAATAGGAATATATGAAACAATGGAAACATTGCACGCATGTTTGAGAAAGTCAGAACTAATAGGTAGTAGAGCCACTCTGATTTCTGCTCAAACGGGTCGGCTCAACCGGGGCAGTACTACCTTCTCACAGAAGACCAACCTAAAAGGACAGCATCCGTGCAGTCGTTTTTCGATAGTGAGTGCGAGACTGGTGGCCCATTGATGCAGGGGTGACAGTTATCGTGGTAAGTGGGTGTACTTTACACTACCACGATGACTGTCACGCATTTTACGTCCCCAAGCGGGTCTTGAAAAAGCATCTTACTAGACCGCCATTGTGTGGGTCACCATACTGCATTTTCTGCTTTCGTAATAAGTATGGTGACCACAACTTTTGGATTTTCATTTTAGATCATGCTTTCCGGCATATAGAGTACAGTCACTTTCGCAGGCACTTAAAATAAAAAAAATATAATAAAACTAATGAAAGCTATAAAAAATATGGTGTTTGTGTTCAATTTAGTGACCTCATTTTACCAATACCGATTCCAAAACTTTCCCATCATCTATTCTTAACTAGACGAATCAAGCATGCATTCTGCCATTGAGCAATTCTTTATGGTACAAAATGCCGCAATCAGTTTATTCGTCACGACGTCCTTTGTTTGTTATCCATACCTGTTTTCTGTGTCTCGAGTCTCGAATCAACTTCATTTCACTACAAAACTACATTACAAAATAGATCACAATTTCTCTTCTTGACATTTCAGACTCATTTAGATCTCAGAGGTTATTTTACATTTCAGGTTTTTTTGACAGAGATTAGAATAAAAAATAGTGACAGGTTTTATTTATCATCATTTTAGAGTGCCCAATTTCATTGCAGGTTAAATTCTCAGCTTTTTTAAGATCCTACACAGTAATGTTTGTTGAGATTTTGTATGTTCCTCAGCTATAATATATCTACTATATCTAACATATCTACTATATTTGACTGCACGGTTGGCCTAGCAGTTTTAGCGCTCGCCACACCGCTCTCTACTACGTTGAATGTTGTGGGTTCAAACTCCACATTGCGTGATCCACAAAGTGTTGTTCTGAGTCTGGGTGTTCTTTGTGTCCGTTTCTTGTATGTTTGTAAAGTTTCCCGCGACACAGGATTTATTCCTAGAGAAGACGTTATATTTAAAAAAAAAAACAACTATTGCGTGTATATTCCACTAAATTAGTATAGGTATAGTAAGTTTTGTCTCTCTATTTTATATTGTGAATAACATATTCAGTACATACATATATTTATTTACTAATAGGTTAATAAAATTCATTATATCCATTTCTAACTTATATGGTGAGCGGAAGTAAAGTTATCGTATATGACATACTTCATTATCATCATCAACAGCCTTTAACAGTCCATTTCTGGTACAGACCTTTTCTTAGAAAGGAGGTTTTGGCCTTCTATACCATGCTGGCCAAACAGGTCGGTATAGAGTTTGTTTTGAGTTTTCTTTCTCCTTACGTTCATGTTATCTTGCATATTTTGTTCCCTTAGTGGCCTCTTATGACACCTATGGGCAAATAGGGATGGTGACAGATGGTATTAACTACTTATTTAATATTAATTCACAAATGTGCAGTAAACTATTTTTTTTTAAATTTCTGCGTTTTTTTTACAAACACGCAGTTTTATTGTACAGTTGAACTTATTCGCTACAAAATTATTAAAAAGGAATACGATATCTTCTATTTCTTGACATTTCAAAATGGTTACGCAGATTGTGGTCATGAATACAATTTTTAATTTTAACTTTATACTTACAATTTTGTATCTTCGCTCTACAATTGTTTTATTTAAATCGTATTTAACACTAAGTCAAAAGTAAATAAAAAAAGTCGTAGGTACATAGCATACAGAAAAAAATCTCGATCTATTGTTAAAAGCAACTAGTAAATAATTATGTATGACGACATAGTGCATAGAACATTACAAGATAATCTTGGTATCTATAAGTACATTTCAAATTATGTGTTACGAATTATGCGTCATTATGATTTCAAACATAATTACGTTTCATCTTCGTCCATCTTTATCTTCTAAATTAAATTTCAACTGACACATTAAGTACCACCACTTTGTTAGGAAATGTATTATCTGCAATGTATAATGCTTTTCAGTCGGCTGAAGAAGGTTGGTTATCTCTAAAGAAAAGTTCAGTGAACTCCTCCATTCCGCCAATGAACTGACACCCAGGTTGACAGTGACTTATGGAGGCTAGTAAGATGGAGGCTAGGAGTAGAATAGGTTTGAATTTACTAATTATACCATGTTCTAATTTCGTATTAATTTAGTTTATGCGCTTAGTGGGGTTCTGGAAGTTCGTGAAGCTTTAAATATCGTGTTTTGAAGTTTTTTTTAATAATTTTCTAAACTAATTGCAAAATACTGATATTAAATTTGTTGATATAAAAACATACGTACATAAAATCACGCCTGTTTCTCGGAAGGGGTTAGCAGAGGTATAGGAAACGCTCACTTTTTACCAGTGTTTTGTTACCACTTAATAGGTGGCGAGCCTATTTCCGCTAATCGGAATGTTTTGTTTGCCAGAGCCTCGTCCGTCGGTTAGCAAGTGCACCACTTAGGTGAGGTTGACTTAAGAAAGAAAAAAAGTTGATAATTAATAATATTTTTTATAAAGTTATGAAAATTATTATACGACTTGATAAACTTATGATATGCCATTTTAAAGTCATTTATGACATGATGATAATTTAAAAATCGCAAATATCAGTGACCACAAATAATCGAAAATGATCATGTATTAACGGCTATTAGTGAAATAAAAGTGAGTTTTAGTTCAATAATGTATTGCAATATTTTTTTTCTGTTATTGTTATTAATGGGGGAAGATCCTCATGGATGTCCTTCAACCACTGAGGAAGAGGTGGGGGGCAGGAGGAGCAAATATATTATATTAAGTAGCAACTTTATCTTTTACATCATCATTTTTCTTTTCTCATCTTTCTTCTTATTTACGGTTGGTGCAATAAATTTTCTTCTTCAATGCTCTTTAACCGTTGGACATTCCCGTTCACGCACTCCTTTAATTCTTTATGAAATGATGGCGTTAAAAATATCAACAGAACTTAACACAAATCTAATATAATTGCATATTAGTTTGTCTTATGCAATGTTTTTGTAGGAAGTGCAAAAAAAAAATATATAAAAAAATATAATCTTTTTTTTAAATCTACGTTTTAATTACCTAGCGGAAATCATATACATGACATGTAGACTGCACTTCAAATTTAAATTACTATAATTTATGTTATTATTGCTATTGCATCTCACATAATTACGATGTATTCATAATGAATACATTGGGTGTAAATGAATATTTTTGCGTAATTTGTATATAATCGTATTTCATAAGTTGTACTCGTATAGAGTGAGACAGCCGTGTGTCACTACCATTATCCATCCTAAAGGTGTTGCAAGGCATATGGTGACTAAGGCAGCAATCTACGTAGGGCCAGTAGCCCTGCACACTGCAAAGAGCTTTTAATGATGTTTTGAGGAAAAAGGTGGTATTTCAATCTTTCACAATGACAGTAAGTGAATAAACTTATAAAAAAAGCAAAAGTGGGGCTACCTAATATCAAATTCTTATTAGTCATTCCCAGTATGACTCACAATAGCGATATCACAAGCGAGAGTCAGTTTCACACCCATTTGTGAGTCGTACAACGTTATTAAAACGTCTAAAAATCTGCGCTTGACCTTCCGAGATACTGACACAGTTCTAAATCCACAAGCCGGTCGCGTGAGTCGTCGTAATGCGAATAATTGCCCATTGTGCGAGCGATGAGATGCGCGATTAGGAAGTTTACTTTTACTGACAGTGCGTTCCAGTGGGCACGCAATCACTTTCGACTTTCAGCGGAGCATCGACGACGACGCGACGCCACCAACTCCTGCGCACGCTTCACTCGGTGTTTTTTTTCTGCTAATTCTTTCCAAAGAAATTTATTCCGATTCACAAATACGTGAAAGTTAAAGTTTCTTGAAAATGCGGAATTGATATGTTTTTATACTAACAGGTTGAGCAGGCTATGGTAGAGAATTATATGAAGAGGTATTCGTTAGATTTTCTAAGCGAAATTAATCGAGTTTGTTGATTGCGTCGGAAAGCAATCAAATAGACGAAGTCATATGCACACTATTGAATAGCAGGATTGGAGTCCTTTCGAATCTTCTGCGTAGTTATAATATTTTCTACTTTATTAAGGCTTTAAAAACAGTCCAATGGTGTTTTTAAACATGAAATTTCTAGAGATTTTCTATTTTATATTAAAAAGTCGTTAAATTCACTAATTAGGATTATGGTAATTAATTCCTATAAGATGAATAAATAATCCTTATTATGTAAAAAAACAACCAAGTGGATATTAGACCACACAAAAAGTAGAGTTCCGTAGCTGGAAAGTAGTGAACTTGCCGGATACGAATTAAAAAAAAACTCAACATCATTTTTTATGGTTTCAGAATGTCATCTAAACTGTAATATATAACATTCATAGTCTCCCCGTTAAAAAGGACTATGGTTTAGGTTGAAAAACGGGAGATGGAATGTCGGACAAACAGACAGATCTCTAAAAATACAAGTTTCGCACTCTACGTATAGGAATATTAAACATAAGTAAAATCACATAAAAGTACATTAGTTTTACAACATCCGGTATTTTAATTCATTCCTATGTATAATGTATACATGCGTAGGCAATATTCAAACAAAATCATTTAGGGTATTGGCAGAAATATTCTACGAACACTACGCAAAAAAAAAAAAAATGGTGATATACTATCAACAAACAATTATTTTATGTGAAATAATAATATAAACAGAAAATAATAACAAAATAACAAAAAAACGAATTTATTTTTAACAACTAATACAAAGTTTATACGATAAAAAGAACACAAATTATAAATTAAACATGTATTTATTTAAATTATTTTTATTTTATTATAAAAAAAAGACAAAGCTTAATGTTGGCTGACTTGAAGTAATGTTTCTAAACTCACATAAAAATACAATAAATAGATAAGGTTTGTAGCGCACATTTGTTTATACGTGACAATAAACAATAATATTTAGGTTTGCCACAGATTTAGAAGTTACAGCATATAAGAATATTCTGCAATTTCCAGACCCACACTAAGTATCATTTTCACCATCATCAACAGCCTTTTACAGTCGACTGCTGGACATAAGACTCTGTAGAAATGAGGTTCTGGCTTATTATACCACACTGGCAAGACAGGTTGGAAAAGGGTTTGTTTCAAATTTTTCTTCTCTTTGCAGTGATGTTGTCTTGCACATTTTGTTCCCTTAGTTGTCTCTTACAACACCCATGGGAAGCATAAGTGTGGTGACACTCTGTATTCTTAATCTGTCACCACACGGAGAAACATGCCATTGTATAACGATTGATCCTTTGACCTACCTCTTATTACTATTGTAAATATAAAAGACTGCCTCGTTGCTCAAGAGATCTCTTGTTCGATTCCCAGGTCAGGTCTAAAAACGTTAATGAGTTTTTCTGGTTACAGAAATATTTAATAACAGCCTGGAGTTTGAAAGTTGGGGGTCTTAACCCTTGTGCCACGAAGGGCATGTAAAATCGTCGGTCCTACGCCTGAACTCTCCTCGGTCGTGTCGGATAACCGTTCCATTCGATTTTGAGTGTGTATACTTGTACACTACAATATCTTTTGCGTAGTTATCTCCGTTGAGACTAGCCGTCGTGGCTAGGAGTATATCATCACATATAAAATACTTTTTAACATTTATTTCTTAAGCACACGAGATAGCTATACTTATTTAGATGGAATTGGACCCAAAGATAGATTACAGTTTGAAATAGCATGTATAATAAAATGACAGAAACACCTACCCTCTCACAGAAGATCAAGACCTAAAGCGACAGCATCTGTGCTGTCGTGTTTCGTTGATGAGTGCAAGACCGGAGGCCCATTGGTGCAGGGGTGACAGTTATCGTGCTAACTGTGCGAGCCTTACACTGTCACGATGACTGTCATGCCTTTTACGTCTCCAAGTGGGGCGTGAAAAGCATCTCGCTAGTTCGTCACACTGTTGGTCATACTGCATTGTTGACATTTGCAATGAGTATGCAGACCATAACTCTTGTGTTCTATACATGCTTTCCATCAGGCAGTGTAGAGTCACTTTGGCAGGTTCTTAATATAGACAAAAAAACGAAGCAAATACTTTATATATTCTTTCCTTTGTAATCAATAATTAGAGCTTGTCAAACCACAGTTGCAATTGTAAAGATAGTATCTTCTTGCTAAGGTTGTGAAGGTCAATTGCAATTACGTCAAAAATATTCTCAGTTTACTCTATACAACCTTCTTAATACATGTTATTATACGTTTAACGTTTGACATTTTAAGTATCTGTGGGAACTAGGCCGACTTTAACTTGGTACTGGCTGCAAAAAAATCACGGTTCTTAATTTAAATTCGCTGTTATGTTTTGGTATGAACACATCATGTTTTAATTTTCACACTTCTGATAGAAAACTTATATTTATGACTCAAAATGTCGGTGTTCGTTTTTAGTTGTCTTTACTCTTTATGATTAGGGAATAGTTATGAAGTTTACGTCTGATAAGTTTATGTTAGCTATAAAATTTGATTCGTGAAGTTAATTGAGGGTTTCATACTTTAAGCGTTTCGACTGAATAAAATATAATGTTTATCTTTCGGTTGTCAAAGATAGTTTTACTTGACTTATTTCTTGGTTAAGATAAAAGTTAAATTATTTAACAGTTTAAAAGAACATGTTCAATATACTGTAGCCTTATTGTAGTAGTTTTTGTAGCTCATTTTAAAGTAAACTTTTAATTGTAGTTTAATTATTATATTTTTATTTGCTAGTTTGTACTATCACCAAAAAGGTAAGTATTTAGGTCCCAGTTTATTAAATGTAGTAGTAGTTTAGAAACTATAACTATTTGATATTTTTCTGATCTTCAGTCAGCTGTCTTGTACCGACTCTGTTTGATAATTAACTTTTTTAAGAGTATATTTTTCTCTTCTCATATTTTATTTCAGAATAAATTATATTGAGCTGAATCCCTGTGTCTTCCGTATTTTGGTATTTTTATTCAAATACAAATGAATCGGCAAAATCTAATAAAAGTAAAAAAAACTTATCAAATAATACTTAATCTAACTGTTTTTTTTTAACCGGTTAACAATATATAATCTGTTATTAAAATTAAAAATAATCATCTTCAAATTTAAAATGGATAAAAATAGCAATTGAGAATACCAAAACACGCTTTAATTAGTTCCAATGACCTTGCAAAGACACGCAAAGGTTACCAATCATAGGTTATTAACCTTTTAAGCAAAACCTGTCTCGTTAGAATAAATTTTTATTACACGTAAGTATTTTTGCTAACTGTACTGTCAGTGAGAGTGGTCGGTTAGAGAGGACACTGGATTCTGAACGTTTGACCTTCAGCGCACTATCTTTTGAATACACAAGTCTTAGTTTAATGAATTCCTTAAAAGGGTTGCAATAGCTTGCAAGACTTACATTATTTCTCTTTTCATAGACGGCGGTAGTCACATTCCATACGGCCATTCTGCTTGTTGACCTCTTTATCATAAAATATAAAATTTTAACAAAAAATATAATTCGGTTGTAATTTTGTTTATTGCCTGATTTTTAGTGAATTTGTATTTCGATAACTAATTCCTATATTATAAGATCCCTAATTCTCTGTCTCATTATAGTCTGGATCGCGATACACTGAGCACATCTACATATCCCTCAGAGGGTATATACGTGATGGAATATTGTGTAAGTAATACATATATAAGTGATTACAGTAACAACAACAGACTTGCTGTCATATATAGAAAATTTCACCAGAACATCACCAAATAGAAAGAATCAATCATCACCTCGAAATACTACGATCCTCTGCCAAACTATCGTATAAAGTTTCTTTTGTTAAATTGTCATCTACAAGTGACAAATAGAAAACACCATCAATGTAGTCGAAGCCATTATATACAATACGCATTATTACGGATAACTTAAAAACTACTAATAAGATCTCTCTCAAATTTAAACGGGACTACGTTAATTTGAAATACAAAAAAATCATCAAAATCTGTACGCACAGTAAAAAGTTACGTATACACAAAAGAATAACAGTAGAATTGAGAACCTCTCCATTTTTGAAATCAGTTAAAAAGGTTTTGACGTAAAAATAATTAGATCACGTAGAGTAGATTTTGCCGGATCCTCTACTAGGCGATCTGTGATACAGATCTCAATAGACTAAAGAAAGATGAACGAAAAATTCTTTTATCATTAAGTTTGTAGCTTGCTTTACAAGACAATCACAACATAATATACGAAATGAATCTTCCAAATGATTCTTTATCACATGAAACAGAAAAGTGTCCTGGACATTGTCCTACTGTAAAATTTCGTGTCAGTCGTAGCTAAGTGAAGATCTGCATGTCATGCAGTTAATTATACCACTTGAAATTGAACTTGAAATGTTTAATGACAATCCTATTTTATATTTCATAAATAATTTAGTATGCCGTGTAAATATATATGATAAGAATTCCTGGAATAAATCAAATTGATGATTGTTTAACTAGGCTAGTCAAAAATACATGCATACTTCCTGTTTTATGATATGTATGCAAAAAGTTTATTGAACTATATAAATGACTTCTTATCTTAATTATTATTTGCATCAAAGTACTAATTGCATTTGCATTAAACAGGTCTGCTAACAGTTGAAACCAAGTAGAATATAACCTATAACTTATAACGATTTTAAATTGATACGCAAAGAGAGACAGGAAATTAAAATACGTATTAAATACTAGTATATTGCTTAACTAGTTAATAATATTCTACTATCCTTGTTACGAATTGAAGGAACTCAAGGCCTAAGGAAAGGATCGCCGGTGTAAGATTGCAACACAACTGTTTAATGTGCAAATTTCATTTTATTCACAGAAGTATCATAATGTATTGTGTCTAGCTCCTAAATCTCACGGATATGACATTTAAGAAATAATTATCCAGTAGTTTTGAATGGTAAGTGTTAAGTAAAACTATATCCGTGTGATGACGGTTTAAAGATGTAGAGTGTAATGACAGTTTGGTTAAAATTAGTAACTTCAGTTTTTAGTGATTCAGTTTGATAGTTAATCCCTATACGATCTCTAAATTTCTGTCTCATTATAGAGTGAATCACGACACTGCACGGATGACGTAGTGGTTTAAAAGGTCTGCACGCCGCTCTTTATTGCGTTGAGTGTTATGGGTTCAATCTACACATAGAACCACACTTTGTGTGACACCAATTGTTGTTCTGAGTCTGGGTATTTTTCGTGTCCGTTTCTTGTATATTTGGTTATCCCTTGCGACACAGGACATATTAATAATGCTGAGGTGTGTTCTTTTCAAAAAAAAAAATGGCATATTTAAAAAATAAAAGTTTCTTTGCAAAACTAACAATGACGTAATTTTTTTTTATGACTATGAATCTGTTTCATTTAGTATTGTTCTAATAAAGATTTTCGCTGAAGTATATGGTCTTGTGCAATTATAAAACTCAACAAAGAACGCAACAACTTTTGACCAGAATTAAACAGAACATCCAAGTTACATTTTCAAGTAAGTTCGTTTTCGTCTATCTAGAGTTTTGGCCATGTCATGGCTAAAGGCCAAGGACTCCCCATGTCTGTTAATAACCTCACTGCGAAAATGTGTGACGTACGCTAGAAGATTACCCGTGGATCGTTTCTGTCTAAAATCATGTTGCCGATCATTTAACAAGGAGTGATCCTCTAAGTAATTGATTTAATTTATGAATTAACTCATATTTATGGACTGTGTGATGATAATAAAATGTGTTATTACTATAATATAAACAGATACTGTAACTATCTATTTCGCTGCATAAAAAACTTTTAAATTCTATTCATGCTTTCCATCAGGCAGAGTAGAGTCACTTTGACAGGTTCTCAAAATATATGAAAAGAAATATTCAAAAACTACCGTATTCTGTTTTGAGTAGGTTTTTTTTCAATTGATCTTTAATCCTTAAGAATTTCAAAACTATAATCTTACTTATTTATTTTTATTATCATTTTTATTTCATATTTCAGTAACACAAATTTACTAACCACAATCACTAATCGTGTTTCAAGTAATCAACATACTAATTGGTTCTTCAATTTATGTACATTTTAATCTCAAACTCAAGACTTTGAACTCCATAATAAATTGATCATATTATCGCAGTACAAAAGCACGTCAGTTCACAAATAAGCCCGAATTAAAGCTTGCAATTTCTGTAAAGTAATTAATTCTGCTACAGGTAGGATTAACTTAATACGAGACTTAATTGTATCGCATAAGAAATTTTAATTATTGTTATAAGATTACCGCAGTGGTTATGTTGGTAAAAGTACGGGAGCAATTGTTTTGTTGTATGTTGGCAGAAATTTACATACAAGAAACAATAATTTGCTTATTAATAGTCTTTTAAACGTTTCTTGTTTAAGAACTATTCATATTTACATTGGTTGAGTACTTACTAGTATTTATTTAGATTTAAAATGAAACATCTTATACTCTAATAGATTTTTATGAAAATAATTCTTAACTTTTTGTATATTGTATATAAAGGATTATACTTCGTAGTTGTAAAAGATTAAATAAGAATACATTTCTCTTTATATGCAAGTTTTGTCACAGACGCATGAATTCGATACAGCTCATGCATGTTTACGCAAGACGGTAGATGACGTATCACCATCTATAGCCGTAAAGTTACAAAGTATATATAAGGTATATCTCTTATGTTATCAACAGAGAAGCACATGCCCTTCTTAATAAATGGCAATTTCTTCTTTTCAAATTCTTAATTTCTTATAATGGCACGAATAAATTATGGTTTCGATATTAACTGTAATAGTCAGCGCAGTAAATTCTCATCGCGAAATATTTAATTTCTAGTTATATTTTTCTTTTATTAACGTCTATATATTATTATACATCTACTTCATTTCATTCTTTTTACGTTTAATGTTTTGTTACCTCCTGGGAAATTGAATTTAAAGTAGTAGAAACTTTTATAGGTAAATTTAATCCCTTCTTGCTTTCAATAAAGTTTTCTTATTACAAGATTAATTTTCTGAATGAAGTTATAACTTTAACTGGGCTATAATTTTAACGCTGCTAAAAAATTATACAGGAATTTCTTATAAAGAACGAAACAGAAAACTGTTTTCACTTAAATATTAAGTTTTAATAGTTTTACTACAAAACAACACAAACATATAAAAACACAAATTATAAGCTCAAATGTATATACTCGTAGATAATATATTTAATATTTTGATAGTACTCTAAAAGAGGAGTATAAAATGTTCTATTGAAGGCTTACTGTAATGAAAAAACACTCCCCAATAAATTGTGGCGATTGTACTTAAATATGTACATATCTTTAAATCAGAATTCGACATCCTGATCTTTACCAAACCAACTAAAAATACTGATTATTTTAAAAATACGAGTAAACCTTATAATAGTCATATAATATACAATTTGCAACACGTCGCATCTAATCAAGTCATCTGACAGCCAAATCTAGCATGACTTGCGCTCATTATAACACAGTTCTGCGGCTTTGTGTTATTTAGATTGCAGCAAAGAAAGAGAAATGAAACAAACAACAAAACGAGTAAGCACAAACCTTATTTTTAAAGAGTAGCCTAAACCCATAGGGCTGTTGGTGATGATGATGAGAGGAATGATATTACGTATCAAAAGTTAAAAAATGTATGCATGTAGCTCGTTAAGGATTACTATTTGGCATTGTAAACGCTTTTCATTTCAGTTCATGTAGTATATATATGTGTGTGTGTGTAACATGTACCGTAACGTTTTCTCGTCACACATACCGTAGTGTCTCAAGACAACAGTATTTGACCAATGTGTGTTGCCAGTGTAGACTTACGGCACAGACACGTGGTCGCTCACTATGGGTTTGATAAGAAGGCTCAAAGTCACCCAAAGAGCAATAGAGCGGGCAATATTTGGAGTTTCTTTGCGTGATCGAATCAGGAATGAGGAGATCTGCAGACGAACCAAGGTCACCGATATTACCAGTAAAATTGCTAAGCTTAAGTGGCATTCGGCGGGGCATATTACACGCAGAAACAATGGCCGATGGGTTCATAAAGTTCTGGAGTGGCGACTGCGTACTGGGAAACGGAGCGTTGGTAGACCCTCCACAAGGTGGTCCTGGTAAAGGTTGCGGAAGCTGCTGGATGCGAGCGGCACGGGACCAGCTGTTGTGGAAAACCTTGGGGGAGGCCTATGTCCAACAGTGGACGTCTTTCGGCTGAGATGATGATGATGTGTAACATGTATACATATTTATTTGTGTAGGTATATGTGTGTGTATTGGTATCCGTGTAATTTAAAGGGGGTGAAATTGTACATGAGTCTCTATTGATATTTAAGCATTCTCGTTATAATGTGTTACTTGTATGTAAAGTAAACACCTGATTTCCGTGTTAAGGTTGTCTGGAAGAAATCATCGTGAGCGATAAGGCCGCTGATTGTTACATTAATATATTTTGTAACTCATTTCTTCGTTTGTTTTGTTAAGAATTAAGTGCTAAACTAAAATAGAACAGGCCGAGTTTATGTAAGTTTTTTATAAGTCTGACTTGGAAAACTTTGTTGATTACAACTTGCTAAGAAAACAAAAAACATTACACGTTGTTGTTCCCATTTTGCCAGTTTTTATTGCACGAGATACAGCAACTGAACTAACTTTATTATGAAGCCGCGACAATATTGAAGATGTTCCGCCAATATGAAAACAGTTGTTATGAGGTTAGCTAAGATATCATTTATTTCCAAGAATGTGAGGTCATACGTGTAATAAGCTTCTAGTTTTTAACCTATTGCAATAGTTTGTATAAAAAATTAAATTCAAATCATGACAAATAAATATTCAATTTTAAAATTTACTCAAATTAATCAAAGACGAAGTTTATCCTCAATCAATCAATCATTAAATGATGTGTAAATATACAAAGATTAACGCGATGACTTAATAAAGTATTTTATACTGGCTTGTGGTCTGATATATCAACTAAGTTGTACGAGCAGTCACATGACAGTGACGATGTCAGAAGAAACGTCAAGTCATTATTAGCCAGAGGTCGCGTGTTTAGTTCACACCCAGGATATACAAATGTGTGATGAACATCACTTTTTGTTGTGTCTGAGTGTAATATGTCTCTAATATGCATGTATTCAGAAATATATTATCAGCCTATTTTGTGATCTGATTCCTTGATACGTAAAATCGTTAAAAATATACATATGCCCAAATATTCGCAAATCATGAAAATGAATCATTACTTTGCCTAAGTTAAAAAATAAATTTAACATTTTAGTATGTATAGCATCATTCTATTATCGAACCAAAAGCACTTGGAGACGTTTAAATTTACTTTATTACAGAACGCTTTTAAGCACTCATAAGCTGCGTAAAATTTAATGTCAATCGTAAACATTTCGTAGTCTTCGTACCAGGTGACGTTTATTGTAATGGCTAAATCAGTTCTACTATTAAAAGACAGACTAACGCTAATAATCTGGGGCTAGATCTTTATTGAAAATAAATAAATCACATCATAGTAATAAAATGGACAGAAATTTCAAAATCAATGAATTGTTATAATGTCAAATAAAATTTTACTGTTATTTTATAGATTTATGAATTTGGGTCTAGATATACCTATAATGGTCATTATTTGTTTTATATAGCCGTTTTATACAATTGTTCTTTTTTTGTATCTTTCTCTATTTTTTGTGCACACACATAAACTTAGCATATTCTTGGTTTTACATTACTACCAGTACACATCTGTTAAAAAATATATACACAGATTTATTCTTATGTTGATCATAATATTCTAATACATTACTTTACAACCTAAAGAAAACCCAACATACATTACATAGAAACACTCAATCCAATGGAATTTGAGATTTTCGAGCGTACAAATACGATACATATTTACACTGAGTTAACCGCAACCCTTGACTGTGACGCACTGTCAACGAACTAAAGAGGTCGTCCAAATTCTTTATGTACAACAAGCTATAAAATAAAAATCCTATCATTTATTAAGAAGATTAATAGAACAGAGAACTTTCTTTTTTTAAAAAAAACATTAATTATTTTTTCTTTTGTTCCAGCCTTCGTGCTTTGCGCTTACGCTGCAGATGTTAAAGAGACAACAAAGGCAGCGGAGCCAGCTACGAACAAAGACAAACGACAAATACAAGATGAACTTGTACCCACTCATATACAATATAGAGTAGCTCGTAAACAGGTATGTTATTCAAAAACAATCTATTTGTTGACAAAGTTTGAATTATCACTATTATTTAGGTATGCTTGGAATTAAATAAAGTTTGTTTATGTTAAACACTGATAAATATTCTAAAAGCCGATTTTGGCCACGGCTACTCTCAACGGAGAGCAGCCAATTACGTGAGAAAAAAATTGTGTACAAGTGTGTACACAAACATGGACGTACTCTCTGTTCCCTTACTCACACAGTCCGATGGGACGGTTATTTGATAGGACCGGTGAGAGATCAGGCTCAAAACCGATGTCTTTGCCTGCTCTCGGAGGCACAGGGGTTAAGACCCAACTTCAAAATTGCCGCCTGTTATTAAGCATGTGTCTTGTCAGAAAAACTTAATTACAATTTTTTTTACCCGACCCGGGAATCGAACCTGAGACTTCTTGATCAGCAATCGCATACGCAAATAGCTAGACCGACGAAGCAGATACAATTTTAACAGTAAATGTATAATTAATTATGTAAAGTTCTTTAGATTTTATGGACGAATTACAAGTTCACCGCCGCTTCGCTAAGCCACACCCTTGGTTCTAGATAGTTTCTTTATCTTTGAAACTGATTCTAGAGATTTCCACTCATTTTTTAAAGTTATAAGGTTTAAAAATATTAAAAGTATGAGTATATTTTCGTGTGGTGACGGATTAAGAGTACCATAAGAGGATAACTCCTATTCATCCATACCAGATACCCGATAGATGTCATAAGAGGTGACTTAGGATGCAAACTACACTCACTTTCTTTTTGAAGAACGAAATTTGAAAAAAAAATCATGTTTAAAATGAAAATATAAAAGTACATTATGCAAACTGAATAAATTCAAATATTCTGTTAAGTTCAGTCTTTGACATGTTCATCACTACAAGCTACCGATATATAATAGTCAAATGAGATTAACTCATTTTGTTTTCTTTTAATCAAATTACTGTCTCTTTTTAATATCACTATTAGAAAAGAATTCTTATTTGGTACAAAGTAAACAAATGTCCAATTAACTGAATAGGTGATAGACGAATGTTATACTTCCTTTATAATTTAAATGTATGACACAGGAAACAATAAACGGCAGCGATATTAGCACAGAATAATGTCAAAATAAATGATGACAGATTAGCATAAAGGCAAATTTTCTATTTCGTATTTAATTTATAACTCGGCGACCGGTAGTCGTCAATTTCATATCCATTAAATATCGACCGACAGTGTTGTTTTAGCGTAAAACGAAACACCGAATATGGAGGACATACATATTTCAAAATAATTTTAGCGAGAGTTTATTCTAACTATATTTAGCATTGTTATAGAAAGGCTTATTCATTCGGTAGCAATTTTCTTAAAAGTTAGTAGAGTATATACGATTTTGCTCATGTGCGTATTTCAAAGATGCCCGTATAGATACAGATCCAACTGATGCCCCTTTTCAAGGAGTAAAGTTTAAGGACACACCAGAATTGTAACAAATATACATTATAGTTTCATATATTCGTATGATTTTGAAAGGTCATGTGAATTAAGTATCACTTAATAAACTAAACTAAAACAAGTTTCAAAAAACTCAAAAAGATCTGCACCGAATTAGCTCAAATTCTATCAAGGTGTACAACCAGATACATAGATTATCTTTATCTATATTCCAGATTTTTTATCAGTAAGTGTCAAGGTACAGCAAGTTATATTTATAAATTTATTTTTAAATACTCCTTTAGGAATATTGAAGAGTCTCAGACGTCATGACATAATATAATCATGTTATAATTTAAAGTGCTTTTCAATTTAACTAAGAGATTTTCTTTTTGACCTTTATGTCTGTCTCTTGAGATTGACTTTTAAAAGCTTTTAAGTAAAACGTAATTTTCATTTGTGATATCATCGCAAAGGATCAGATTAATGAAATAAAATTAATTTTTGTCCACGATCTTAGTTGCCTTAATGTAGATAGAATTAATTAAGTTTCATGTTAGGATTCATTGAAGTTCTCCTTCATGAAATGAAAGATAATAATCTCACTTGTAAATGATTAATAACAACCTAGACTAAAGCTATTCTTTTAAACGTATCTAATGCATACGCTAGAGTCAAACATAAAAACACATTTTGTTAAGTAGGTATTCCAAATCAGTCTGTCTGCCCCAAAATATCGTGTTTATGTCTTAAGGGAATATTGCTCATTATCTAACTGTCTTCACTGATATGGAATAATTGGAAATAAGATTCTTAACTTATATCTTAATAGAGGTATATTTATCTCAGGTAGTAGAGCCACACTGATTTCAGCACAAACGGGCTTTTTCGACCGGGGCAGTACTACCCTCTCACAGAAGACCAACTTAAAGTGATAGCATCCATGCTGTCGTTTTTTGTTGGTAACTGCGAAACCGGAAGCCCATTGATGCAGGAGTGACTGTGTGAGCCTTACACTGCCACAATAACTGTCATGCCTTGGGATGTAAAAAGCATCTCATCAGGCCGCTATGGTGTGGATCACCATACTGTATTGTCTGCATTTGCAATGAGTATGTTGACCACAACTCTTGGATTCCAATCATGCTTTTCATCAGGCAGAGTAGAGTCACTTTGGCAGGTTCTTAAAATAAAAATAGGAAAAAAAAACATGATATAAATTATCGACTATGAGTTAATCAAACCTCCTTTCGAAAGAGAGGCTTCTGTCCAGCAATGAATTGTTACAAGCTGTTGTAGAATTAATTTGTTTCTTATGCGTATCATCTTGCACAGTTCTCTCAAAGCCGTTATAATATATAATTCTCATGACAATGATACCCAGTTCCATCAATATTAAATAAAAAAATCATAACCATGAACCAGATTTTCAAAATAATTTTATCGTACAAATAGACTTATTATTTTAAATTAATAAACAAAAACAAATAACATCGCTTAAAATTTGAAAACTTGTAACTCTTTTAAGCACAATTGTTTTAATTAATTAACAAGTAACTAACCTAGAATAAAAGTGTTATCGTCCATAAGCCTAATTCCCATTTGAGTATTCTATTTATATTGAATATCTATTAATTTTCTATCTTAAATTTTTGTAAAATTTTAATGTATCAAACCTTAACAGCCAATCTAATTAAAGAAAAGTAATTCAAATTAGTTCACAACACAATATACACACAAAAGAGCCTTTTTAAAGTTATAAAGACATAAATTCATATTTATAGATATATTTTGTTACCACTAGATAATGTCCTAGACTGCCCTTTCACTCCATGCCCTAGATTTCGTCACGACCGGTCCTTTTAACTGTTTAAAATGACTGGAATTACAAACGTTTTATCAATGTTCCTAACTTGTATTGGAACGAGTACGAAATCAAATAACTGTATTTGCAACGTATATATATGCTTACATGGTTATTATCTATTGTAAAATATACTGACATTACTTGAACCATCGTATTATGTCGCATAAACAAAAGATATAATTTTTCATTTCATCTAAATGTATTCAAACTTTTTCAGCATTTCATGTCATATGACGTGTGAGTCGTGTGACAGTGACGTTCTTAATAATTAACATTTAACATCCATTTAACGATATGTTAATACGTTTAATTAGCTTGAGTGAAGCTAATATCCCTTTGGATTAAATTATTATTGTAATAACATTATTGACTAGTAATTATTTAGAATTACTGCATATTCTGCATACGATTGCGGTTTGTATGTATATCTGTTAGAGTTAAATCTTACACTGAAGTTTATTGTAAGTACATATATTTACATATATTTATTAAAAAAATAATTCGCATTAACTTCAATTGTAATCGTCTATTAAAAAAAACGATTTGTTTAGGTACCTCCGTAATGTCAAGTACGACGTACCCGTCATTCTGTCATCACGCAATTTTTAAATTTATTTAAAATTTGTAAATTAAGTTGTAATAAGTTTATTGAACAGAAATTAAAATCGAAACAAAAATAAATCTAAAAATGTTTCTGAAACTAACTTTCACTTTTTTTTTAAATTTCTTTTTAATATTTGAAAAGATTAGATCTAAAGGTTAAACAAAAGATATTCGGTGATTACTTTCAATGTATAAAGCAAGCAAATTGTTTTCGCTACAAATCATCACGGCATAAAGTCCCCAAATTACCTCGAGAATAAATAACTCAAACTTAACTGAATATTTCAATTTCATGGAGTTTAATTTCAGAAGAAAATTATTCGTAATAAGTGGATTTTGAGAGAGGCGTCTAACATTTTAAAATTAAATCTGCCTAAGCACAATTACGTTTCTTATAAAATGTGGTTTGAGGTTTTACTTTGCAGATTTTAAGTATGAGAACTTAAATCGCCCTAATTAGATTAATAATTATCACCTATATATGATGTAAAAAGCAAACCTTAGCGGCAGGTACGAGGTTTAATACTAACTTTCTCAAAACAATGAATTTCTACCCATGTCTTTTTTCTATTGCCCTGAAATTTGATAATGAAATATCCGTAATGTAATGTAATTTTGTCATCAAGCAACATCAACAAAAATAAAGTCCAGAAATCTACTTCAATCTGCAAAACCCTTTATCCGGTTTAATAGAATAAATTTTTATAAGGTATAAGATTAATAGGCGAACAAAGCCAGCGTCTATGGAACTGAGGCCTCACTGTAGTTGTAACAGGTAACAGGCGGGACTCAATTTCCACTTAGCGACCTAGTGCAGATACTTGCCGAAGTAACCGTGCCCGGAAAAGACCTGTTTCAGTCCGAAAGGAGAGGGTGCCGTGCTGTCGCCCTGTCCACTAGACGATGACTGGCTGGAGAGCCTCCACGGTGGTAAAACCAGCACGCCGCTACTCCAGCCGGGACGATCAATGAACCATTGTGGCTCGACGAGCGGTACAATCCCCGTGTACAGCCACCTTGTCGTGAAGCTGGCTCCTCCTAAATTGGCCAAAAGTCGGCGAAAGTAGAAGCTGTACCGACCAACTTTGGGTTGGCAGTCAGAAGTGTTCGTCGAAGAGCCACAGATACTTCATCTGGGCCTAAACCTGTACGAGGACCGAATTGACTACGATGGAAGCACCGGGAGGTAGACCACGTCGAGACCCATGTAACAATAGGACCTGAAGAAACCCTTTACCAACCTGTCTGACCAGCGTGGTATGGTAGGCCAAAATTTTCTTTCGAAGTAGAGGCTTATGCCCATAAGTTGCCGGGATAAAAAATGTTGAAGTGGTAAAAGTAATTTTTAACAAACATGAAACCACACATGGTACTCTGAGAATACACACAGATGAAATTTTCTTCACTACGTTAAGATATGTGTACGCAACACATACCTAAGGTATTGTGTTAATATAGCTCTCGAAGTAAATATAAAAGGCGCCATTAGAGGAGCACAATACCTGTTATAAATATAAAAACCTTTCTAACTAGGGGCCGTTCATTTTACCTAACATGTTGAGACCGGCTAATTGGACCTTTCAGGTCAATTATAATGGTCGTACAAAAGGAAAAGTAGTATTTATTTTTCGGGAGGCAGGGCATTGAAAATTTGAAGTTAATTAATTTGTGGAATTATACTATAAAAATAGGCAACCTATTATTCTAAATAAAAACAAAGGCCAATATATTTTTGCTTAATTTGACATTTATTTTCTTTGGTCGTTGGCTTACAATTATTATCTTGTTTAATGAAAAATGTGAGGTATAGTGATAGATACTTGTAATGACAAAATAATATTTACATAAGATCTCGAGTTAAAATCATAATAAATAATAATGAATTTCATTCAATCCCCGATCGTGTTAGGAAGTAATAATAAAGAGAATCGAAACTAGAAAATGTGCTAGTTTGATTAAACATCGTTTTAGTTGTAGTTTTATAGAAATTACAAGTGTAAAATATGTGCCATGTAAATATTTTACAATACCTAAAAATTATCTGAAATTAATCTGATGTATGTAACATTTTAAATATAATTTTATATTTTTGTATTTATTATTACCTATACTGCCAAAAGGAAAACAGTCTAGTCTGTTCGGTCAGTCTAGTTTTTTTTTGTTTATATATTTTAAGAGCCTGCCGAAGCTACTTTCTGCCTGATTGAAAGTATGTATAGAAATCCAAGAGTTGTGGTCACCATACTCATTGCAAATACAAATAATGCAGTATTGTGACTCACTATTGCGGCCTGGTGAGGTGCTTTTTTACGAGATGCTTCGTGACGTAAAAAGTCATCGTGACAATGTGCATCAAGATACATATGCTGTGTGTTTGATATATTATTTAATTTGTTTATTTTGATATACACTTCGATCAAAATGCACCGACTGCCTGCTTTCTTTGCCTCACCTAATGGTTGACTGGTAGAGAATGCTGTAGATATTAAATTCGTTAATACACCAAATTTACTTGATGTACAAATAAATATTGATTCATAACCTATTTAGATTGGTCTGTTAAGTACCATAAACTTAATTCTAAACAGATGAAATAGTAACCAGTTACTAATCTATAATTGATACCCATGTCCTTACCACGGAACAATGCACAGTCTAATGAAATTTCTTACAGTAATCTGTTCTAACTTACATAATACGATTATAATAGCGATTGCGAAACATAGCTCAGGGTGCAAAGTAATAAGCGAACCATTTGAATTGCAACTGCATTGTCTAATAACATGTTATCTGCGACACGATTGGTCATTTTGCAATAAACAGTTATAGGAATAATTAAGAAGCCCATTGATGCAAGGGTGACAGTTGTCGTGCTAAATGTGTGCAATACTACGACGCCTGTCATACCTTTTACGTCCCCAAGCGAGGCATAAAAAAACATCTTACTAGGCCGTCATAGTGTGGGTCACCATACTACATTATCTGCATTCGCAATGAGAATGGTGACCACACCTCTGGTTTCTATTCATGCTTTCCATCTGGTAGAGTAGAGTCACTCTAGAAATATAGAAAATCAGGAATTAAATGGTATTATGACGTAATTAAATAATTTAATCGGTGCATTCAAGTTTTTTTTTGTAATAAATCATATAATACATTTTTAAGACCGTTTTTTAAATTTTATGACTCAGAAGATGTGATAAAATATGCACATTTTCTCACGACATGATTTCAAAACCTACAATACATTTTAGAGCTACACTTTCACTGAGCTATTGTTAGTTATCTTGATAAGATCTATCACATTCAATTGAAATTAACGTAGCTAAGCGATTAGTCACTGCTAAATTAAGTTGTTCTTCTTCTGGAAGAAGTCTACTACACAAAACCGTCAAATTTATGTTACAATAACAGCTTTGTTTGTTTATTTTTATGGAGCGTTCATAATTTAGGAATGGTTCACGTCGTGGAAAGGAAAATATTGCTACCAATCTTTTAATGTCTTTCTTTTAGTAACATATAGTATTACATAATTTCAACAAAATACTTGATAATCTTAGATGGTGTAAATATAGTCCAAACTTGTAAAGATTTTAAAAAGTAGTAACTATATACATGCATTAGTTATTAGGTCAAAAGAAATGAAAAAGCTATTCGCTATTCATTTAAATAGTTTTATTATTTAAGTGCACAAAAATAGCGTAATTCGTACATGTCCGTTGTCAAACGTGTTGTGCAAGTAGGCGATTGACGCAACCAATTTCGTCACAGAAGGGGGTTTCTGTGACGAAATTGTCCGATAATTGCCGGCATTGTCTTGTTTCCCTCAGCTTTCGCCGTTGTAAATACATCTAATGTAATACATAATTATAGACTGTCGTACTTTGTTGTGACGACCATTGTCAAACAGTTAATTTTATGGGAGTAGAACCGATTGTTCGACTGTTCCTATGCTTAGAGAAACGCTTAACCTACAAAAATCATGATTTATATTGTGATTGTGGTAAATAAGGTTTAATTTGTATGTTTTATGCTTTCTGTTAGAGTTGGCATAACCCAGTTTTATAAATGCTTTCCTCAATTGTCATCAATCGTCAATACTAAACCAGTTCTTTGTATTTAGGTTCTGTTTTGTTTGTTTCAGGAGCCAGTAGCACCTGTTGAAGAATTACAAGACGATGACAAGCCCAACAGGTAACCACTTAATAATAGTTTTCGCTTTAGACTTTTGAAGAGTAATCGAGAAGTTCACTTGATAGAGAGCGATCGGAATACTTATATAAATGTTAATCCTAAATCAGAACTTAGAATGAACAGTTTTAAAATATTGCAGTTGAGGTTTTACTACATCAGATGTGATATCATTTTTAAAGTACAAATAATATTGATTTTAATTATCAGCAGCTTACACACTGAAACACCTCAAGAGATTTTAAATGAACAGTACACTTATTTCAGTCGATCTGACGCAGAGGAGTATCGTCCGGGACAAGTGATTTCTGTAAACGCTCAAGAATTATTGGAATTGCAACCAGAAAGAAAAGCACCTCTCTCCAGTAACCAGTTGTTGCAACAGCTGTATGCAAATCCACAACCTGAACACAAGCAAAACCTTCAACAAATTTACTACCTCGATCAAGGAGGACGTCAGGTAAATATTCAGTTATTGTAACAAATATATGTACATAGGTTAATGTATTTGTTATTAACACACGTCATCCATCAGTAACGTAGTAAAATTTTATCAAAAACTTTCAAAAAACCAATACTTCAGATAAACGTTCAATTTTATATATTTTTTAATGAAAGTAGTAAGTATATTCACGTAGGATGCTATATATATATATACATATATTTTGAGTAAATTGGTGTCCAATACAAATTACAAAATAATGATTACATCATATTTGAAAGATATTACATTCCAATTTATGAATTGCATATTTTTTCCTCGATATATGTATCGTTCAAATTTTTGCATTATCATCTATAAATATAATACCTACAAGAAACTTCTTCGATAAAATTATAAATTAGTTTTTACTTTTTGTTCTCCTTATATCCCTATACCTATCGTATATCTTGTTCATTAAGGTGGCGCTTCAGCCTTCACATGCCGTGATTGCCAGACCTGACTACACTTCTAATGGCGGTGAGGCTTCAGTGGGTGCTGCATTGTCGGTCAGTGATAATGGCGCCAGCACTAGGGATGTCTACAATCAGGACCTGTTTGCTCTATTGGGACAGCCTCCTGTAAGACAGGAAGAACTTCGTCAGCATTCGTACTCTCAACCTCAACCAGTGCAGCATGTACAAGTAGCGCAGCATTTACAACCAGCGCAGCATTTACAATCAGCGCAGCATTTACAAGCAGCGCAACATTTACAACCAGCACAGCATGTACAACCGGTACAGCAAGCTTCTGCAGCGCAAAGTGTCGCACCTCAATATCAGCAGGTACATTAACACTGAATAAAATTAGACATTTTGAATTGATATTTAATTACTATTTCATTTCGTTTTAAATATTCGTTACTATTATATTTGTTCCTATTTTTTTGGACTAGTAAAGTATTTATGAAAGAAAATTTAGTGTAGGTATTTAGAGCGAAGTACCCACGTCAGGGCACAGCTACAAGGATTTCATATTGTTTTCAAATCGTGTTGTACTTTGAAACTGTTATTAATTATGTAGTGATGTGTCATTCAATAGTTTCTGATTTCAGTTACAGTTTCATCTTAATTATAAGTTTATGAAATGTTTAATATATTCAAGAGTAGTATACTAACCGACTTTGTTTGAATATTTTTAGGTGGACAGATACATTGCCAAACCAAGTAAAAAATCCAAGCTTCGCAACAAAGCACAATCAACTCCCCCTCAACCATCACCAGCTCCTCAACAATATTTGATTGAAACTACAAATGTTCAACAACAGCAGACACAACAACAACCCCAGATACAATCACCATTATACCGCCAAGCTCCTCAGCCGCAAAGAGCATCACAAGCTTTACGCTACGTAACTGTTCCTCAGTCTCCGCAAGTATCACAGCAAGTATTATATGAACGCCCTGAATCACAAGGACTGAAGATTGTTCCTGCTCCCAAGTTACAACCACAACAACAACCCAGAGCTCAACAAAACTATAGGCTTCTGACTCAGTATCAGCCGGAGGCTCAACCTAAACAATATAGGATTCTTGAGGCACCCAGACAAGCAATGAGAGCACAAGAACAGCGTCAGCCAAGTCAAAGCGTTGAAAGACCCGTCACCTACCTAAAACGTTTTCCTGAATACGAAAAAATGCGGTCTGTCAAAATTTATGACCCCGTCATCGGTGAAAATTTACCTCAGAATGCTCAAATCGTTGGGGAGCAACAATATTATCTTCGTCCAGTGTACCGAGGAAATGAACAGCGGCCACGATATGAAATGCCTGTGCAAATGAAAGCAGAACAAAGAGTTGAAACATCAAAGCAACCACAGTCTACCATTTATGTAAGTAAAAACTTAGTTCCAAGAAAACTAGCAAGGCCTCAACAATATAGAGAACAGAGCGTGAAAGTTGATCAATCAGTACAATCACATTATGACCAAGTCAACATAGAACAACATGGTCAGAACTTAGATGAACAAAGAGCGCTCCTGCCTCCCCCTAAAAACAATAAGGCATATACTCCTGCAGAGTTTGCCGCTTTGGTAGCAGCAGGGTACTCAGTGACTCCTGTACCAGTTAGTGCCGCAAACTTACATGAAGCCCAGTCAAGATCGTCGATGGAATCAGGGACGATGTACCCGAAACGCTTTATTCGACCAATGGCAAGTAGACGTCATCAATATCTTCCTCTTCGAGGAGACGACGCGCCATAGATATAAATAATTGACCCAGCTGTAAATAGGATAGACTAGAAATGTAAAATAAAATAGTGATATTTGTTTCAAGTTTGTTTTATTGTTTAGTAGTTTTTACATGATTATGAAGTGTTATTTTGTAATTTTAATTACAAATCTACATGTGATTTTATTTATAAATTTGTCATGAAATAATTGTTCACGCATTTGATACGTATTTCACCGTAGCGTCGAAAGTGTTTGTGTGGCAAGCATAGTCCAAAAGGGATTAAGCTTACATACAAAACAACGAGGTTTGTTTAATCTCTTACTTTATTCAAACATGATGTGGCAAGAAATAATCTTTAGCACAGTACATCAGTACCACAAATATTCATTAACGACATAATCTTGATTTACTCAGGTCGCTAAGTAATGAATCCTCTCTACACTTTCCCATTTTATTTATTGGCTCCTGTTTCATCTTATTTATGGTAAATACGTTCATTTTTTTTTGTATTAGTCTTAGTTTGCATTAAATTCTCATAAATTAGATTGAAGAGCATATGCTTTTATGTTTTTTAGTTGTAATTTTTGTCTTTTTACTATTTTTATCTAATATGTTTCCACTGATAGAGAAACTTGGAACTTTTTAGCAATTATCGTTACCGGGATTGACTGACATTGAAAGATAGATTGACTGATAATTATTTAGTCGATCTAACTTTCCTAATACAACTATGCTTAGTTTAAGGACAAAGAAAACGTGTGTGAAAAAAACTTATTTCACGTGTTTAGCAAGACGTTTAGACAAATTTAATTATTTACAAGTCATTTCAATGTATTCATTTTTCTAAGAGTATATTTTTCTACATTAAAAGAATAAAAAGCAGTCGCATTCGCTACCGTTGCTCAACCGAGGCAGTCCAGATTAAAAACAAATTAAACACTATCACAATTTTACCCTAGTTTAATAACAAAAATCAACAACTGGTATCATTACTGCACGCATACTAGAAAATCAAAATGACATAAGACTAGTGTAAGACGCAACTGTCACGCACACTAACATCGAAATGTTGTCTAATTTCTTTTTGTTTTGTTGTAGCACAATGCTCTATCAACACATATTGCATAATGTAATCTAAGCATGACCTATTTAAATTTTAAATCGTCTTAAATATTATCCATAATAATATTATATTGTGTTTTGAAAAATGTTAGATCGATGTAGAAAACTGCAATGTGACCAACATCAATCTTTAAAAAACACAAGTGTTTTGTAACGGCAAACATTTTAAACGAATGATACAGTGTTTCGATCGACTATGGTATTAGTAGGTGTCTCTAAGAATGTTGGTGATTACGTAATGTTGTTACAAGAAGTAAAAACTGATAAATAAATGTAATTTCAACTTTATTTTCTTACCTCAATATATAATAACAAAAACAAATTTCTCTTAAACATCGAACTTCGTTTCGAGTAACATTTTTCAATTTCACAGTAGCTGAACATCTTATTTGGTTTGGCTTGGTGTAACGGTGTTAATATATCATTATTCTTAAATAAGAATTTTATGTTAGGCTCGACATATAAATCCATAGAGCTTTATTTATATGAATAAAACATATTGTGTAAAGAAATTCGAAAAACGTAACACAGAAAATTCATGATATTGGTATGAATTCTGAAAAAAATTATTGAGGTCTAGTTTTTTTAAGTGTGAAAAACGTGAACCAAAGAATAAAGCGAGTAGAACATCATAGAAATATGTTACTGATAAATAAATAATTGGCAGTTAGTATTAAAACTTTCCAGACTCATTTGTTTCCTTTGATGTCGGGGTGACATTTTTTTGCAATGAGTGTGTAAGTGTTATACTGCCACGATGACTGTCATGCCTTTTATGTTCCAAACACGACGTGAAAAAGTATCTCAGTAGGCCACCATAATATGAGTCACGATACTGCATTGCGAATGCAACGCAATGAGTATGGTGACCACCGCTCTTGGATTCTATGCATGTTTCCTATCAGGCAGACTAGAGTCACTTAGGTAGGGTCTTAAAATAAAATAAAAATATGTGATAAATGCGTGTGTTAACACATTTAGAATACCACAGATGTTTTAAGAGTGGATTAATTAAACAATCTACGCAGAATAACAGCATTGCAAAGACAAACGAATTGATCATCAATCCACAGAGTTTGTACAGCAATGAAGTAGTTCTTTGTTCATTTCAAACATGTTTATTTCTAAAATCAAGTAGGCAATACAAGATAAAGTACTTACATGCGTGTCTGGAATCGCAACCCTTTTATCCCAAGACGAAGAAGAAATACTATTACAAATGATTCGAAACTTACATGGAGTACAAAGGCGCTTATCCTACGGATTCTGTGCGTTCCGGACGTACTTCTTTGAAACATTCAGATAGATTTAGTAAAATAAATTCATAAAAAATCTTTATTGAACCTTTACCAATCTTAGCCAGTAATTAATACTGTGAAGTTAAGTAAAATAAGATCTTCTTCAAGGCTAATTTCTTTATGTTTTGTTATTTACGGTTACGGAAAATATGTTTTTGTCATGAAGTCAATTGAATTAAGAGTTAAATAAATGATATTTAATCTCGATACGATTTTGTTAGATATAAATTTTACAATAAACACAAAAAATGAAATGTAAACTTTATGAATAGTAACAACTTAATTATATAACTTTAATATTTTTATAGCTAACATAAAGCTAATCTAGCTAGTATATAACAGTCGCCATGCCACTTTCTAATGCACTGAGCGTGATGGATTCAAACGTTATATCTAAACTAAATTTAGGTGTTATTTGTATCCGTTGCATGTATGGTTGTAAAATCTGTATAGTCCTGTTGCTGTCTGTCTGCATATATACTCCTAACAAGGAAATTCCCTTTTTAAAACAAAAGAAACGAAAAAAAATTAAGCACATGGTAACAACATGACCTTTCACAGTATACTTAGGAGAAGGGCAGAAATTAATTTAGCGTCCATGTTTATCTTTGCGTATGATTTGGTTTCAATATTATCTTTGTAACCATTATTTATTTTTTAATGTAATATGAAATCCAATGATAATATTTGAAGTATATTTTTTATCTCTTAAGAGATATCTATTTAAATAACATATTGCCAAGGGCGGCATAATCTTTCGTAGATAAATGTTTTCTTTTGATACAAACGGTTTTGGTTACGTACAAATAGCAAATTCAATTCTTGTTTCGTGTGTTTGTGTAATAAATATGAATTCAAGAGTAGAGAGTTTGTGGATAGTGGTATATTAATAAGTATCTCATTTATTTTACAAATGACAGGATGCTTTTATAATCAGCATGGACATTTTATTGTCCGAAAATCCGAAAATCGGTACGGTGTGTCGGTAGGGAACCGTCTAAAATCATATGATAAGCCAAACTACTCCTGAAATATGAAGAATTTGGGAACTGATTATTTTTTTTTTATTCATCATCATCAACATCAACAGCCCTTTACAGTATATTTATTATAAGTAAAAATTTTTCCCTACTGAGCATTTGTTTTAGTTGAGGTACAGATAGTAAGGCATTTAATAGAAACTAGAAGAGATTAGATTTCATTTTATTTTACAGCATCAGTTTCTTGCTGGGGCTAAGCGAGATCTTCATACGGCTGCATTACGACAGTATTTAAATAGAAAGAGTATTTTATAATATTTTATTTATTACAGGCAACTTAACAGGTTCGCGTGAGCAGGCTCGTGTTTAGATGTTGGTATTAAGGCGCATCTTTTTCCCATACAAAGAAATACAACGTCTATATACGTTGCCGCCACGTTCTGTCGAAATAAATTGAAAATCTTCTGGACGTCATACGACGTTGCGTCATTTTATATTTATATATATACGACGTTATAAGACGTTGCTCACGCGAACGTGTTAACGCATCAGAATTATTATACCAGGATATTATATATATACATAACTGCATTGATGAATTAGACAGTCAGGCTAGGCAATATTTTTTTTTTCCAATTATAAGTCTTACACAATTTCAACACTATTTTTAGTTCATTATTTAATTATAACTGTGGCGACTTCCACATTACAGCACAAACAAAAATATACAACAGCGCCATCTAGCGAGGATACATCGACCTACGAAGTATGAACGAAACGTATGAATGTGATGAACAACGGAGCAACTACTAATCCTATATCGCGAAATAGAAATTCACGTGGCAATTAGCACATATACAACATCCCAACATCAACCGTTTGGCCGTGGCCCAGGTATGATCACCTCGCCTGGTCGGAGGATCTTTCCTTTGTGTCGGAGGGACACGACACCCGTTTCCTCCACAATGACTATCAAAATGATCACGTAGTCCTAGTCCACGGGGTCTTTTAATAGTCTACTGTATGATTTTTGTAAAATAAAAAAAATAATTATTTTGTTGATATAGATTTTGTTCAGACATTCGTCCAGAGGAACATAGTACCTGTAGCTACTCAAGTTCTATAGACTATTTAAGTTCAAAATAGAATAAACTATACAACTATCGGAACTACTCTTAAACCGCAATCAAATAGATCAGTTGATATAACTGCCTCGGTGGTGCAGGTGCAGTGAATGCGACTGCTGTGCTGTAAGGTCTCGGGTTCGATTCGATTTTTTATATAAGTATTCTATCAGTCAGTCTAGTTATCATAGCACAAGCTCTTCTTAGTTTGAAACTAGATGACGTTCTGTGTCACATGTCCGAAATATTTATTTATTTATTTACAATAACATTATAATTAGAGCCACTTCACACATGGTTGTCTTATTGCAAGTTAGGTAGAGCCTTTATATAGATAGTTGATATTATGATCAAGTTATTAATTAAATTAAGACTTGATAAGTAAGAACACAATAAATTTAGATCATTGTTATACAGTAATACTGAAACTCAGATAACTTTAATTTACTTTTAAATCCTACTACGAAAATTAAAATCTTAATTTGAATGTTAAAGTTAATGAAATTGTCGAAATTGAAAATTGTTGCCTTGTTTAATATTTGAGTACTGTAGTATGTGATAAGTGTAGAGTATCAAGTACAGAACAAATTCTCATGTTAATGAAATGTAAATTTCTTTTTGAGAAAAATAAATTCTTTATCCACAAAATGTTCAGATATTCAAGAACAAAAACAGTTACCCGCGGCCATCCATGTATACCCACATAGATTGCCGTGGGTTATCACAAAATTAAAAATAATTGAATCTGAATACCGACGTATCATAAACTCTACAATTGAATCATCTCAAACAGTATCGGAAAACAATTTTATTCACAATTAAAACTATAGAGCTTTGCGTTTACCATAATAGCTTTGTTATTGAATTATTTTATGTCAAGTTTTCTTTCTCTTGAAATGCTAATATTATTTGTTAGGTTTCCTACAAGTATTTAAAGTGCTTTTGCTTTTGACGAATAATCTGCCAATTAATACGCTAATGGTTTACTGGTTTAATCGATAATTATGGCATTGCCTTATTATTCTGGGTTGGATTTGAACATGTGACACTACTTAGAGTGACCAAAAAAAATTGTTTTACGTCCGGTTATATATATAATGTATGTAATTATATATATGTACAATGAAAGTGCCTAAACCACTAGGATCATAAATTTGAAATCATGGTAGCTAATATTTTTTATGATCTATGAGGTAAAAGAAGGAAGGGATAGAAGGTCGTCATTTTCAAAGTTAAAAACAGTAAAGCCATTGTTAATAAGTGATAAAATGTAAAGAAATATTCGTTTATTTCGGTGGTAGTTCCTGCTAATAACATAAGCGAGATCGTTCACCATAACACGATTAACTAACGCAAAATAGATACGTCTTATGGCAGAGCGTTAGTAGACAATATACTACTCATGCTGACGCGTCTTGTTTCATTACTATAATGAAGCTTTGTATTAGATCCATCAATTAGTGACTAAATTACCTCCTTGTCCTTCTAGGGTTATTGAACTAAAGATTTTTCAAAGGTTAAATCTAGAGTTTTATATATATATATATTACAAACAATGGACCTATAAATAGTTGTGCTTAATTTTACTCAATAGTTGAACTAGTAGGAATCTTATCCGCTGTCCATACAGAGCTCCAGTAAATTCTTTTTATAAGCCGTGTCTGTCTGTGAAATACTTTGGAAGTTTTCAAATAACAATTGAGAAGGGTTAACAAACAAATCATAAAGTGGACCATTATAACCGATTCGAGGTTTCTCAATTAAAACGCCTGTAGCGATTAAATTAAAATCTGGTTGGTAAGTAAGACCATGGACATTAAATATGTAACATCCTTATTTTATTTTCTCTAATTAAATGAGTGATCATATTTACCTATCGCGGAGGTGCAGGTGGAGTTTGGATGTTTACTAAGTATGATATAACTGTTTTATGAAAAAAAAATATAGATTTATAAAATATCAGCCATCAAGTACTCATAGTGCATGATGTGCTTAATTTGAGAAAGCATGAATAGAATCCAAGAGTTGTGGTCACCATACTCATTGCAAATGCAGACAGTGTAGTGTCGTAACCCGCACTATGGTGGCCTAGGGAGATGCTTTTGACGCTCCGCTTGGGACGTAAAAGGCATGACAGTCACCGTTTCAGTGCAAGGCTCACACAGTTATCACGATAACTGTCTTCTGTGGGATGGTAGTACTGCCCCGATCGAGTCGGCCCGTTCGTGCTGAAATCGGCGTGGCTCTACTACTTACTACATAAACAAAAAAACAAAATAAACATTAAATAAACATTACTGAAGGTTCCTACAATCAAAGGCAAAGTTAAAAGGTTTCCAGCACTTATTGCCAACCGTCCACTATGATTACTTTGTTCCTCGTAACTAGAGAGCGCCCAATTACACAATTTCGGCTTTGAATTTCGGCCTCGGCTATTCGCTGATAAGAGATGTGAAACGAACTAACAATTTTTAATTGTCATTGAATAAAGTTAAATGATTTATTTTTTTATCAAAGTGACATATTGTAACGTGATCGGTCTCGTATGTCAGTAGATGAGGATAGACGGTGTCGCACACATGACAATGTATTAGAAATGGCTTACATCCAGTAGTGGACTGCGAAAGACAGACCGATTATGGAAAGTTAAATAGTTGATTTTCATCAAAGTTTTTATATTTTGGTAACATGATATATTTTTTTAAACCAAATATATTATATATTTTTTTTCCATGTTATATTTTTTTTTCTACAAGTATTTAGCAGTATATCTAAGTTTTAGCTGTATATGCACTTCGTGTTAACATAGCGAATATCATAATTGACATGTATTGTTTAGAATCTTACTGTTGAGTCAGTATATAACAACTAATAATAGTCTGGATAATCGAAAAATAGCTGGCAATGATGCATCGATAATTCGGCAAGCCGAAAACTCGATTTAAGAATACTTTTATGTCCATACGTAATATAGAGGGACCTAACTCTAACATGATAATACGTAAGTCGGAAAGAAAGATTTGGTTTTTACATTATACCGCAGTTTGTACAATGTGTAATATTGTTTCAGTATCGAGATTTTCTGATTGTGCTGAATTACAGTTTTGTGTGGGCGTTTACCACGGTTGGCTTTTCGTTGAATAAGTAGGGTTGTTTCTGAAATTACTAAAAGTAACGGCTTACTTTCAGTCCGTTTGTTCATTTCATTATAACTACAATTTAAAAAATGATAGATTAAATATATACGATAATAAACGGGTTTTTGGAGCAGGCATTCGGTGAAATATGAAATCTCGCTAAAAGATTATTAGTGAAATGATTAATAATGAGTTCTAAACTTAAAAACTTTATGATTTTGCTAGTATAGTGTGTGCTTGGATATGGATGAAGATTGTGCATTTTGGGATCAGACGACCTTACATGAGATGTTTTTCTTTTCTAATTGTGAATTCTAGTTTTGGAATTATGCGGTGTATCACAGGTACCGATCTCTTATTCAACTACCGCAAGTAGTTGGAAAATCATAAAAATGGAAGTGGAACGCTCATCATCCCATTGTTACTAAATCCTGATGAATTAAAGCAAAGTTTCCAATTTAACGAGAAAACTTTTACATTCCCGAGACGATGAGTTCAACATTTCTGGGCTGTGACTGACTTTGAATGAAGGCGGCTATTTGTCAACTGAATTGCGTACTTTTTGCCTAAATCAAGTTAAGGACAAGGCGAATCTAATATGGATTAAGAAAAAATGTGATTGAGTTTTAGACAGCGAGGTTGAACAAATTGGTCCTGGAAGTTATCGATCTATCTTATGGTTTTAATGTCATTTTAATGGGTTACGTGAGAGATGAAATGAATTTTGTTGGCTTGGGTAGATGACGGAAGAGATGCTGGGGTTAATGAACCGTTTTGCGATAAGTCTCTTCCTTATACACACAAATCAAATATATTTATAACTAACAGACTGAAACTAAAAGGTTTTATACAATGTGAACAATACCTATTGTGCTCTTTGATTTACTTTTTTTATGTTTTTAAACATAGAATGAACGAAACGTTTATGATGGCTGTGTTAATATGTTACAGATACTGACACCATCATCTTACGAGTTAAGTGACATAAGATGTTTCAGCATTGACAAGATTACATGCTGTTAAACGAATATATGTCCTGTAATCGTAGACCTCTTATTACATTAGATTTCAACAATTTTAACTCAGCGTTCAAATAAATAGGTCAGGTGCAGTATTAATTAACAACAGTGTAGGTATCAAGTATCTTACAAACTAACTGTTAAACAAACTTTAAACGTAGCAGACTCGTCACGTACTTCGGCTTGTTCTGCAGCCTTCGGAAGCTTTCAAAAGTAACGCAACTCTAATACTCTTAACAGTTTTAAATAGAATTGTACATTGGATAAAAAATTTCACATTTCACGACTTAACGTTTTTTCTATTCTTAATTGAAGTTTTACAAGTTTAGCCAAAGTTTATACGGTCTAAAATAATTTGTTTAAATATACCTCCAATGTATTTATTTGTCAACATTGTAGACAGATTTTTTAACCATTCACTATCGTCACTAGATAGTGAATATCGTCACTGGATAGTGAATAGTTACAAAATTAACAATCAGTCCTACCAATAGCGTCATTCGTGCATTACAAACTCCGTCCTGTCCCTACGAGGCCTCATTATGTGACAGAAAAACAACACGTTTGATAACTTCCATTCTCTCGAACTTATTTGTGCACAATTAATCTACAGTTTCCCTAATTATTTATTAAAAAAATATACGAATACTCTTTGCTATTCTTGTTTTTTTTATTTAACCCTCAGATTAAATAATACTTTTGTCTTTTAATTTCCATCAAACAATCTTTACTTAAATAATCTAAGAAATATAATTATGAGAGAATATTAAAGGCATAAATTTAGAACTTTTCGTATATTGATGAATATCAAGGCACCCTTTACATTAATTAGATGTCAGCCTCAGAATACTGATGTCAGACGCAGATCAGGCAATTAAACTTTGTCTTGTATTAAATACTGGTAAAGATTGAATAGAGTAAGTTTGGAACGTAATAGGCAAATTGATATAATAAGAGAAACATTAATTATTTTCCGCAAAAAAAATGTAAGTTGGTGAATAGTCTATTAACCACAATTTTTTATTTCCGTAGATAAGTCTGCGGGATCTTGGAGAAGTAATAATCATCAAATGTACACTTACACGTACACACTATTTAACCACTTTTCTATTTAAGAATATCTCATCATCATCATCATCATCATTTTAGCCAAAAGATATACACTGCTGGACATAGGCTTCCTCTAAGGTTCTTCACAATAAGCGGTCCCGTGCCGCCCGCATCCAGTGGCTTCTCGCGACCTTCACAAGGTCGTCGGACCACCAAGAATATCTGATTCATTAAAAAAAAATGATATTTCAGTTATAAAAGTTTTGCTCTATGGATCTTGTGTTGTAGTTTTTAAGTATTTGTTTAATAATAGTCTTGAAGAATTTCGGTAATTAATCAAGTAATTAGTTTTAGTAGAATTAGAACGTTTTACGTGGTGCCCTTAGGTACTAAGAAGGGAACACTTTTCAGAAGAGTTTAACAAAAAATACTCATTTTTTTTAGCTTTTAACCGACCTCGAAAAAGGCGGAGGTTTTACGTTCCACTGGGTGCATTTAGAAATAGGGGGCATCCTTCGAATTTTGTAGGTAATTTATTTTCATCTCATGATGATGATGAAGATAATACTCCTTAACGGTGAGGAGTTGGAGATATATATACTTGTATAGTTATATAATTTTGAATAAGCTAAATTTATCGCGCTAATAAAGAATTAATCAAATGATTATTGTTCTAACGGTTATTTATTTAAAATAATAGGTGTTGTGTCATTCACCAACAACTGAGGAGATCTGGCTTAAGCTTCGCTCGCTTAGCCACTCACCTTTATGTTTTGGAACATTGGTTTTGTTATTTTTGGCTTGATACCGACTTCAAACAGATTGTAGGTACGTAGTACATATTACAATAATCTTTTATTCAAATTAATAGGTAATTAGTTTAAGACAAGAATTGTCACATGATACTTTTGCAAATAAGTCAGTAATTTAATGACTTATAAACACAAATAGCGCGATTGCCAAAGTAAAATATTTTTATATTTGAAATGAAAGTATAACTTCAAATTTTCTTGAAAATAGCCAAATTATACTTACTAAGTAAACTTTTGATTTAACTGCTTAGCAAAAGTCGTGCATTTTTGTTTAAATAAATAATTCAGTTTGTGTTTCGCTTTTTAGTGTTTCTAGGTATAGAGACTCCGTTTGATTTTTTTGAAGCCTGTTTATTTATTTTTTTATAATTGATAAATACATTTGCAGTTTATTGGAAAAGGTTGACAACACTTTTTGATTGCGCTAGTTACTTGTTCTTAAATGAGAGACGTTCATGTTCATGTATTCAACATGACACACTTTTTTTTTTTAATAAAATATCATAACTCCTGTACTAGGAATAAAAACAGTGTCACTGGGTACTATATCAATATACATGAAACGGACACGAAGAGCACTAATTCTCAAAACAATAATTTGTAAATCACATCAAGTGTTGTTTCATGTGGAGATCGGACTCAGAACATTCAACTTACCAAGAATTGGCAAGGTAGCCGCTTAAACTACTACGTCACTTCTGCAGTCAATATTCTGGCAACACCGTTTCTAATTTTAAATATTATGTGACAATAGTCTTCAAAAAAACCATGTTACTAACAAATAGTCTCATCATAATATAAAGATGATTATAAAGGATTATTCGTAACATTCTAATAAATATTCTGATAGGGGATTCAAAGAGTTGTTCGGAAATCACAAAAAAAACGGATTACTAGGGTCAGGTGGATTAAGGTCGAGGTTCGTAATATTGTCGACGTAACTATGGTAGAAATAACTTACAAACGACCTGCTGAAATATCATAAAGTAGGTAGGTAACCTTTTTAAATAACTCTGCTATTGAAAATAGAGCTTTATTCATATTTTTTTTTATGTATAAACACATGTTCGTCGATGTTAAATACTGTAAATATTGGGCAAATATTACTGGATGATGACCATTGATGCAGGGGTGACAGTTATCGTTGTAACTGTGTAAGCCTCACACTGTCACGATGACTGTCATGCTTTTTGCGTCCTCAAGCGGGGTGTGAAAAAGTATCTCACAAGGCGACCATAGTGTGGGTCACCATACTCCATTGCCTACCTTTGTAATGAGTTTGGTGATCACAACTCTTGGATTCTATTCATGCTTTCTAGCAGGCAGAGTAGAGTCACTTTGGTAGGCTCTTAACATAGAAAAAAAATATAAGATGCTGTGAAGGCGATCGAATGGGCACAGAACAGTATTATTCGTTTTAATTAAACAAGTAGTCTATTCAATATTTTTTAAATGACAAATCATTTAATAAATACATTAAGAAAGAAGAAAATAAATGTTAAATATGTATAATACTAAGGGTACACTAACATATTTTCTTTCATATTTTCTTTGATAGTATGATAAGATATTATGTATTTGCGCTGTTATTTTTGCGACACCCTTGAGAATGTGGAGTAAATAAATAAATAACTAGACTGACCTATAGAATACTTGCATACTTTTTTTTTGTAAATACGTACATATTAAAAATAGAAAATATTAAAACTCTGAAATAAATATTTGTAGATCTTACGAACATTTGGTCCGATCCGAGAATCGACTCCGAACCCTCAAGCACAGCAGTCGCGTTCGCTACCGCGGCGCCACCGATGTAGTCAAGGGACAACGATTACGTTCAAATTCAAACTATCAATAAAACGTATTCTTTATAAAACTGTCCAATATCGTACCGAACATCAGAATCTGGCATTCTGTGTATGTTATGATGATGATGTCCTCCTCCATGTATCCGCCGACGGCAACCCTATGGCATTCTCCTGGCGTGTGCACAGATGTGACTGGCAAAACCAAATTTCGTCCTGAATGTGCGGTTACAGGTAACGCAGCAAATTTGACCACTTTCACTGCGCGTGTAGTCGTAGACAGGCCTCAGCTGGATCTTTCGCGAGTGCCTTCTTGCATCAAGCTCTTTTAGACGCTGTTGCTCATACTTGTCACCTCCGCTTTTGATTCGCCGTTTCCACTCTTATCGATGTAGTAATAGCCTCTTCCAATCTTTCACCGGTATGTCACAGTTAACTAAATGTCTTATAAGGATATCTTTGTACCGCAGACATTGCCTACCAACCCTACGCCTGTCCTGCTGGAACTCTGCGTAAAATACTGCTTTAGGTAGCCTATGATTTTCCATAGGGACCAAATGTCCGCACATCTACTTATATGGAATAATCAAAGTGATTTTGAGAAATATAGCTCTTGTTTGAAATCAACTCTTGAAATCTATTCTCTAACTTGAATCGAGTCAGTTTACATGAGACTGCCGCTAATACATTGCATAAGATGTTGAAATATAGCACTGTAAAAAAAAATATAAGCACAATCCTTGAGAAGTGCTGTCACTAAAACATTATGAAAAACACAAAATATATACGAGTAGTGGACGTTTTTTATCTGTGAAATATTTTCTAATGTAGGTGGCAAATCTTAGTAATAACTAACCTTTCTACATGAAAGAGGTTTCGTGATAAGTAATTGGAACCAAAATCAACCTCCGTTCATAACTCGTAGTGACCTGAGGACCCTTGTCACTCGTCATTCGTTATAAAACTTTTACGCGTCGTGACAGGAGTGGCTCTTCGTGTTCTTCTCGATAATGTTAAGTTTATTGGGGTTCGACACTGGAATTTTGGTTCAAGTATTCTTTGATGGGAAGAAATTTTCATAGTATTTTCTCTTTACTTCACAGATAGTAAAGTTGGATTCTTAATTTTTGTATTGGTTACGACATTTCATACCAGAAAACGTATTTTTAAGAACCAATATAAGAGATTTATTCAAAATAAATTGATGTTCATGTGGTTTGATCTACCTGTAACAGCTTTTTGCGTTATACGTGTGATATGTATCATCATCTTGTACAACCTTCCATATTCACTGCTGGACGCAGGCCTCTCCTTAAAAAGGAGGTTTTAGCCTACTGTACCACGCTATACATATGTTGTGAGAATATTTTTGAATATTATTGGGCTTTAGTTTTTATTCGCATTATGTTTTATTCATTTTTTACAGAGTTGAGTACTTAAATTGAATTAGAAAAAGTGGAATCGGTTAGACTGTAATTTTATTGTTAAGAATGTAATATATTAGAGTTTTTGTTGAAATTGTTTACACAGTAGACTTACGAATTCATGAATTTTACCCTTTTTGGATGGAGTGACTTGAGGTACGAGTAGTAGCCGTCTTTACACAGCTTTGTGTATTATCATAATTAGCCCGATGTAGTCCACTGCTGGACAAAGGTTCCTCCCAAAGCACATTGTAAAGTGCGATCTACTGCTTCTTGCATCCTGTTACTAGCTACCCTCTTACGCAAGTCGTCCCTCCATTTGGGTGGAGGGCATCACATACTACATATTATGTACAATACAGGTGAATTTACACATTCTATTAAATTGTAAACTATTTACGGATGTACGTAATTTTTTGTCTATAAAAGGTAGTTTTGTAATTAACTCTAGATTTCTTCAAATAACAGACCCAAAATCATAAATGAAACAGCATATTTTTATAGTACATTTTGTATAGTAACTCAGTTTAAACACTGAGATAATATTTTTGTAGGCTGGATGGATATGGTTGAATAGGTCGAGGGTATGGATCCAAATTTTTTTAGATTACCTGCCCACTTAAAACTATATTCTATTACAATTTTCAAATAAAATTATATAATACTAGCTTTTGCCCGCGGCTTCGCTTACGTGGAATTTGGTCTGCCACATTAAGTTTTGTAACAGATCATTTCAAATAAATATTTAATTTTTTGAATAAAAAGTACCCTATGTTACTTCTAATACCTCCAAGAACATGTGTACAAAATGTCATGATGATCGATTGAGTAGTTTTCGCGTGAAACCGTAACAAACAAACTGACATTCGCATTTATAATATTACTAGGGATGTGATGATAAGATAATATTCAAAATATACTCTAACTCAAACTATATGAATGACGGAATAATATTTATGCCATAAATAAGACCTCTGTTGAGAACAACACAGAAAATCTTACGTAGGCGTGCAGTCATAATATACTTTAGTTTATATTTCAAGACAGAATCAATCAATAATTTAAAAAAAGCAATAATTACGACATTAGCAATATTATATTGTCCATTGATTGCCGATATTAACCCTCTTTCAATAAAAGGGAAAAAGGTATTGACTCTTTTGGTAAGAAAAGACTAACTAACTGACTCATCGTACCACAAGATTCCTCGTTTCGTTTTTGTTAAAAAAAGTATGATTACATTCGGTCAACGTAATACTAGGACGATTAGTAATCTAGATAAGGGGCTTAATAGACATCGGTTAGATCTACACTGTATGTCCAGAATTACGAAGAGCCAAGATTGCCAGACCTAGAATATATAAATGTATATTTATATGCGGTACATATTATAGCGATGATATATGATAATATTACTTAATCAATCAAAAATTAGCATGCCCGTTACAATATATTTTCAATAATATTACGTACTTTCGAAGTATTAGGTCTTTGTCTGATAATTGTATTAATATATAAATAAATAAATATTTCGGACATTTGACACACAACGTCATCTAGTTTCAAATTCAACAGAGCTTGTCCTATGATAACTAGACTGACTGATAGAATACTCATATACTTTTTTTTGTAAATACATATGTACATATTACTCGTCTACACAGAAAACACCCAAATTTCGAAACAAATATTTGCAGATCATACAAACATTGGTCCAACCTGGAAATCGGATCCAGAATCAATAAATTGGATTGCCGAATAACTAGTAAATAGATGTTAAATTTAGAACTTACTTGATAATATATCAATAAAAGCTAGTCTGAGCCCCGGTACACATATTTTGTTAATTTATATGTGTTCTAATTTAATATCAACACTATTCCAAAACTCATTTGTATGTATATTGAGCATCCTATAACATAAACAATAAAGTATTGATGGAACCCCATATCACAAAACATACCTAAATATAAATATATCATCAACATCAACAACCTTTTACAGGCCACTGTTGGATATAAGCCTCTTCTTAGCAAGGAGGTTTTGGCCTACTATACCACGCTGGCCAGACGGGTTAGAATAGAGTTTATTTCAAGTGTTCCTTCTCTTTGTAATGATATTTTCCTGAGTAGTTTCTTCCCTTAGTCGCCTCTTACGACATCCACGGGACGAATAGGGGTGGTAACACTATATATCCTTAATACGTCACCACACGGACATATATAGCTATATATAGCTACTAGCTGACCCGGCCACGCGTTGCTGTGGCTAAAGTTTTTGTTATATTACATTATAGTAAACAATCTAAGAGGAACAATAAGAGAACATCAGTCACGGAGTCCACTATGCTTTTTCACACAGATGGTATTTGTAAAAAAATATGGTGATCTCCTTATTTGACTTTCTACTGCTATAACCCTTTAGTACAATGAAATTATTTACGAACAAAGACGAAAATGTTGATGTTGGTATACAAATTCACTGGATTGAGATTTGAAGGGGAAGTACGTTGAACACAATTAATTAAAATGTTTTTACACTTGATATTAAGCAGAAATCAATAGGTACAAAATAAAAATTTATCAGATTTATTATTTCCATTTAATTTTATAACAAATATAAGTATATTACAGTATAATACAGTAAATAACATGTGACGCTTAAACTCATGAATGAGGTAGGCAAGGCAGACAGTCTTAAACTTTTAAACATTAATATCTATTTTTTTGAATTATAAATACTTTCAATTACAATTTAATTTAACACTAATCGGTGCACAATGTTTTTGGTTAACCTGTCTTTAGCTAACACAAATAGATTCGACGGTTTCCCAACACGTGAACACGCAACATATAGTTGCCCATGAGAAAAACATAGATTTTCCAAATCTAAACCACAAATGGACATTGTTTGACCTTGAGATTTATTTATAGAATTGGCGAAAGCTAAACGAATTGGAAACTGTAGCCTTTTGAAGGGTATGGTAGAATCTGATGGTATCATCGGAATACGTGGCAGCAGGACCCCTTTTCCTTTAAGCTGCCCAGCCAAAATGGTTGCTTCAAGAATGTTTCCGGTGATCTTTTTGATGACCAAACGCGTACCGTTACATAATTGAGGTGGATTCAAATTACGGAGGAGAATAATAGGGGAACCAATCTTTAATCGAAGATTATGTGGTGGCATTCCAGGGATATCTAATGAATTTAAAAATTCAATCGGAAAATTTACACTTTCATTTTCATCAACAACAGTATCGATTGATTTAAAAGACATCAGATCGCCTGGTAACAACTGTTGTATCTGGAAGTTAATTTCGTCAACATCAACGTTTTTGGCTGCCAAAATCGCCCGTTGACTAAGCCATTCATGATTCAAATAATTATTCTGTATATCGTGGCAAATACTCTGAATCAATTCATTTTTATCCTGAACAACAGTGCAAAAATTGTCTGATAGTTTAATGCATTGCATATTTTGTTGCAGTTCTATTTTACCGTTCCCAATATCTATTAGTTTTTCGCAAAATATTTGTGCTGATGGATCATTTTGCAATTGTACTCGCATATTTATGGTCAATCGAAGTGTTTCAACACTTCGCCATAAGAATGATTGTTTCAAACATGCATTAATCTCATCCGTGAAAGTAGAGCGGGGTATAACCGGTAAGGTCTGCCGGAAGTCACCAGACAAAAGTAAGATAGCACCACCAAAAAGTTTATTATTGCTGTTTAAATCTTGCATAGTTCTGTTTAATGCTTCAAGTTAATATTTGTTTGCCATTGTGCACTCATCCCAAATTATTATAGAACTCTTCCGCAACACTGCAGCTATTCCGCTATTCTTTTTGATGTTACACATTGAATCTGGTTTATTATGAACGTCCAATGGCAGCTTGAATGTTGAATGTGCTGTTCGCCCACCATCCAGTAAAGTAGCCGCAATGCCTGAGGATGCTACTGCTAAGGCAATTTTTTGTTGCGATCGTATTTTGGCAAGAATCAACGATATTAAAAATGTCTTACCGGTTCCACCGGGTGTATCCAAGTAAAAAAAACCACCTTGTTCAGCAGCAACAGCCAGCATAATCCGATCATAAATAATTTTTTGTTCTGCTGTCAGTAATGGTTCACTGTTCATGATAATTGTTGCTAAACTTCCATGGTCATATTGATTTTCTCGTTGTAAATCGGTATTGACTAAGTCGGTGGCTGGACGATTAGGTGATGGCATACCATAATGATTAAGTGGTAAATTTGAAATAAGAACACATAAATCCTCGATCAAGACCAATGCTTCATTGTACATCTCTGGTGTATAATCTATGTTTTGGCATTGATTTGTTTGTCTAATTCGGTGCAAGATGTCTTCTGTCATACAATTATTATATTTTTCCCACAAAGTTTGTGCTTGCGAGGGATAACATGTCGTCAAAATTATTGCATACAACTGACGAATGTTATTCGGTGTTGATGTCAACGCAGTATCAGCAAGTGTTAAGTCCCAATGGTTATCGTCTTCTAGCAATTGCAGTTCACGACATGCATCCTGGTATGTATTTAATACTCGACCATTAACTGTTCGTAAAAATTCAAAAGACGTTGGTCCGGGAACATTTACCAATAACAAACGTAAATAGAAGCACTCACGTTGCTTTGGATGTACCGTGTAAAGTCTCCCCAATGTCTTAGCTTTGAATATGCCTGTAATGGAAGGATGTGGTTTTCCTTGTTTCCGTGGCTCCCACTTTTTACTGGATTTGTCCCATGTGAAATAACGTGGAACATCACCATACACCAATGTCATCGCGAATTGGCCAAAAATATCAGGTTTTTGACACAATGTAAAAAATTCAGTAAGAGCCGTTTTCGGAGCTTCGAACGCTCTTTGGAGAACATTTTCTTCAGTGAAGTATACACGTTGACCGTTTTCAAGATGTATTGCCAGATGTTGGACAGCAGGATCTCTTTCGTGGATGGGAAAGCTGAGAATATGCCAAATAGTTTCATTGCTGCTAATGTATCTGCCCATTTTGTATCGTACTATTTTGTCATTTTTATTTATGTTTTGTACTTCGAATATGGCCAAATTACTGCCTTTGTTTACATATTTACAAATATACTTAATTGATTTAACAGAACTGCAAAGCTCAACATTGATATGATCTTTGTAAGTTTTTGAAAGTAGTGGTGAGTATGGTACCACCCACTGATTATCAAACTCAACTTGATTTGGAAAGTTCGGCAGTCGCATTGTAAATGTGTGGCCACCATTCTCAGTAGTTCTGCGGCGATACATTGGATAACCATCAATATCCGTGATCGTGTCATTCGTATGCGGCTTTGGGAAGTTTTTTTTACATTTTCCATTTTCCATGCACGGTGACGTCATGTTGAAAGCACCGCATGGCCCATGGATCATGTGTTTGGTGATAATATCAAATAATTCTTGATCAATTAATAATAACAGACAAATAATTA